>JAHZMU010000853.1:0-22943 GCA_027743725.1 Rambutsinella grinnellia | reverse complement strand
TTCTATTTCAATTTTTTCGAAATCGACATGAATTACATGATATTTACATGACTTTTCTCACTAGCTCACCCTAACCGACCTTAAATTAGAGGATGGCAGCAAAATATCCACTTGCTATGCTTCCGCTAGAAGTAAGCTATTTTACTTTTGTAACTTTGAGGTTAACTTAATTCCACGTTTTGTTATCATCAGATATGGGAAATGATCATTTTGGAAGTGGAAGACTCTGCAGATATCCGCAGTCTTTTGAAGACATCAAACCAGTTGAGCAGCAGTTTTGTGAAAATTAATCACTTGTGGTTACTCGACAAGGTAAATTGATTAATTAAATAATTCCGAAATAATATATAATTAATTTTTACTCACAGGTTCTACCCTTTCTAATCCCAACCAGCAATTGTTCAAAACGCTATTTGGATATTAAAGATTTAAAAAACCTACGCCTAGTTAATAAGCGATGGAGTAGAGATGTAAACGCTTATTTAGAGAACCAACCTCAGCTCCGCCCATACAACAAGTGTGACGACTATGTCAATTCTGATGAGCACATTTGGTTAGATCATTGCGTTGGAGATGATGATTATTGGAAATGGTTGGAAATGGGAAGGATTACTTTCTCCAGTTCTTCTGAAATGAGCAGGTTCCATAAAGCCTTCAAAACTTCCAACAGAAATCCATTTATGGCGCGTTCAATAATCGGGAAAATTCCATGGGACAACAATAAGCTAAAGTTTTGGGAAGAAATGGACAAGAAAGTGTTCCAAAAGCATGGCGACCAAATTTGGTTTCTACGAATGAAGGGAGAATTAAACCAGTCTTACAAACAATATCATTGTAAACCAGATAAAGTGTGGAAATGGATAGTGAACTCGTTCTCATCTCTTCCAAACCTTAAAGGCTTTCATCTGGACTTTGCCTACCATCATGTTAAGGATTGCAAGATGAGTAATTCTGAAACAAAAGAATTCTTACAATTAGAAGAGAACCAGCTTCCCCACTTGGAGTTTCTTGAATCATTAAAAATCAACTCTAAATATCCACTCCCCCACTTGTTTAATTTGCAATTATTTTCTAAATATTTTCTTCAATTAAGAAGGCTCCAGATAAGCATTCGTCTTCTCCAAACCCGTAAGAAATTGACACTCCCCAACCTAACCGAACTCCAGGTTGATGATATAGATGTTATTGAAGAAGCCACAGAAGTTTTCACAGCGCTGGAGGCGCCGCAGTTGACAAAGCTTAAGCTAAAAAATTTATATGATCGTTACAACTGTCCCTTAAAATTAGATATTCTCAGGTGGATTTCCCTCTTTCCTTCTCTACTCCAATTGAATGTGTCATGTACGGGATTTGATATCACGGGAAGTGGAGCAAATAAAGATTTAAAAGTACCCTTAAAATATTTCAAGATTGGAAAGCCAAAAGGGGACAACTATAAATTTCTTCACTGCTTCCCGAACCTTGAACGCCTTCAAATATGCTTGAAATGTAGTGGCTCAATGACAAACAAGTCATTCTGCAATGTATGGGTGTGGGAGGTCTGCCCGAAGCTCAAAACCCTTCTGGTGGCGGACCACTTTTTAAGTAATACTTGTCGCGAGTATAATAGAGACACTTATGAAAAGTTAGGAGGAAAAGCTGACCCAATTATGAAAGCCCGTTTTAATAATGAAAGTCTGAGAAAAAGCAATAGAACAAAGCGAAAGCGTAGTCTCAGTCCAAAATCCTAACCACTAATTTTGCTACAACATAATAAGTTTATAAAGTTATGGAATAAATAATTGCAGCAAAATAAAAGAGTTGGTTGATAATTATTAATTATTTCTTTGTACTGACACAGTGAGGATATAACCACGCCATAATTTCTGACAACAAAGCATCCTTTCATGCAAGAAATATAGAGGTGAAGTGCTTTGCTTAGACGCAAAACAGGTTATTGAAGGTGCTATGCTTCAAATACATAAATATGGTGTAGGCTTTTTAAGGTTTGATGATATAGAAATGTTCCTGAACGAGGAGGATACGGAGAAAAGGGTTACTCTGAAAATTTTGATTTTTGCTTCATTCGTGTAATGCTTGAATAGGTGGATTGTCTTGTTTACGCCGGGCACAAATATTTATTAAATTATTTTCTTTACCCTGAAATATTTTGAATTAAAGGACAATGGCAGTTTTGCCTCTTCAAATCCTCCCAGCAGAAGTAAGCTATTTTATAATATTAATTAGTTAAAATAAATCAATTATAATTTGTCTTTATCAGATATGGGAAATGATTATTTTGAACGTGAAAGATTCTGAGGATTTACGAAGCTTGATGAAAGCGTCAAAGCAACTAAATAACGCTTTTATAAAAATCCAGCACTTGTGGCTACTCGACAAGGTAAATAAAATAATTTATTTTCTAGTTCAAATCTAAATACAGCATTTCTTATTTAGGTACTTCCAATACTCGTGCCAACCACCATGCCAAAATTAAAGCACTATTTGGAAGAAAAAGATTTGAAAAACCTTCGTTTAGTTGATAAGCGCTGGAGTAGATCTGTAAACGCTTTTCTTAAGAACCAACCCAAACTCCGCCCATACAACAAGAGTGACGACAAGCTAAACTCTGAAGAATACATTTGGCCAGAGAGTTGCATTGGATATTACTCTGACCTTTGGGATGATCCTGAACTAGGAAGGGTGACCTTTTCCAGCTATTCCAAACTTAGCAAATTCCGCAGAACGTTTAGAAATTCCAAACGGAATCCATTCCCGGCCCGTTCAGTATTTGGGAAAACGCAACCCGACTATACAGTATACAGCCCACTTGAAGACGAAGAAAAGCTAGAGTTTTGGGGAGAAATGGACAAAGAAGTTTTCCAAAAACATGGAAAGCATATCTGGTTTTTAAAAATGACATGGGATCGCTTTTACTTCCAATTATATCCTTATCCGTCTAGGGCAAACTCTATTTGGAAATGGATTGTCAACTCGCTCTCATCTCTTCCAAATCTCAAAGGGCTCCATCTGGAATTCAAGGATTTACTTGTTGGCAAATCTAACATGAGTATGAGTAACTCTGAAGCGAAAGAATATCTAGAATTAGAAAAGAACCAGCTACCCCAAATGCGGTTTCTTGAATCATTAAAGATTACCCGCGCAGACGTTCTTCCGGAATTGTTTTCCTACAAATTACTCTCTAAATATTCTACGCAATTAAGAAGACTTCGGATAAGCATTGTTTGTTTGAAAACCCGCCAAAACTGGACTTTTCCTAATCTAACCGAACTCCACATTGATGAAATTAATACGGATGACAATGTCATGCAAGTCTTAACATCTTTAGAAACACTGCTCTTGAAAAAGCTTCAATTTAATTGTTCAGAGAGCCTTAGTGGTGATTGCAATCCATTAGCAATTGACATCCTCTCTCTTTTTCCTTCTCTCCTTCACTTGAATATGCCATGCTTGGGGTTTGACATCAGAGAAAGTGAAACACGTGGACCACGAGATTCAAACCATTCCTTGAAGTATCTAAAGATTGGCAAGCCAATAGGGGTCAAATACAATTTTTTAAGCTACCTTCCCAACCTCCAACAGCTACACGTATGCTCAAATACGGGTGTAAATAAATTATTCAGCAAACGTCGCGTGTGGGAACTCTGTCCTAAACTAAGAACTCTTTTAGAGACTGAACACTGTTCCCGTAAACATTATAAAATGTGGGCATGGGTGTAATGGGAATCAAACGCGGAGCGGTAGAACAAAGCGTAAGCGGAGTCCTGATCCAAACAAACAATTTTGCAAAAAGCAGTATTTTTAATTCTAGAAGTATTTGCAGATTTGGTTTAACTTTAGTTGTAAATAGAAGAATTTATGTAATTATGTAAATTATCATTTAATTTGGCGTGTTTTATTTAGTACTAGAACGATGACGAAGTAGTAGTGTTCACGTAGAAGTTAATTTATATCATATCTGGTTACATTCTCTAAATTTAAATTAAAGAAATATTTTAGTAATAATAATGGTAAATAATATATTAACATTTCAATAATTATTAATCGGCTTTACATCAATTTTCCAACTTTTAACTATACTTTCTCTATTTACTTTCCTTCTCAAGTTAACCCGTTTGAATCCAAATTCCACTAAAAGGACAAGCATCGCTATAACTAAGCCTGTTAATAGTAAACTAAATATGACAAAAACATTCCCTTCTAAATTAGCCGTTTGTGGCTTATCAGCCTGGCTTCTTTCTCCCAATCCAATTCCATTATTGCTCTTAATATTTTTAGAAAGCGCACCCAAAATCTTCATCCACCTTTGCTTACTCCCTGAATCCTTTAGCCTTCCCAATCTCTCTATTAAGCCCGAACTAATTAGCCTCAAACTCTATAGATTTAGAAAAGTAAATTTCCTTTCCAGTGTACACATTTACGTTATTGATTTCACTTGAAAATCTTCTACTTTCTTTAAGATTTAGAAGAAGTGCCGTTTTATTACAGGACCTCAACTCTTTTACCAGCACTCTGTTCTCCTTAGCTCTATACCGTTCATTTAGTTTCCCCACTGCTTTCACTTTCTTCATCCAATCCATTGTCTCTAAATAACTTGTATTATACTCGTTTAAACTCAAAGTCAAGAGGTTAATAGCCGGATACATTTCGCTATATTCTAAAACAAGTCCGGACACATTTCTGCTACGAATATCTACATAAAGACTCTTTTCAGAATTACATCAAATGATTAAGAAGGAGACAAACTAATTATGACGCCATATTGTAATTATATTCAGGTAAAACTATTTGATATGCTTGATTAATTATTTTAAAGCTAATTTAAAATTCATGTGGAGAATATCCGACGTTAAATGAGCAATTTAAATTCAATTCAAATTCAGTCAATTTAGACTTAATAGCCATAAAGTTTTATAAGCCGGAGTAGACAAGTCAAGAAAGTAAATTGTAAAAGTTTTACTGCTACAAGCTAGTGGTTAGAGTCCACATCCGGTTTTGTAATTTTATTTAACGGATTCTGTGGCGTCCCTCACTAATCATCCATAAAAGCATTCATCTTACAGTTGAAATTTGGCTTTCAATTCTGTTGTTAAAAGGAACTGCAGAGGTATGACTGGATACAAAAATTTTAAATGGAGCATTTATAATTATTACGTTTATGCCAGGAACTTGAAATTAACAAGGCGACTAATAAATGCACTCTTTGGCGGAACATTACAATTTTCTTGGTTGTGCTGGGCTGTATTGGATCGGGGTTGCAAATGAAATTTGTAGAGTTGATTGTTGGGTTGATTTTTCAAATAATATTTTTATGGATTGTACAAATGTTTATCGGAGAACTCCAACAAGCATCAGTAGAAAGTAGTGCGGAAAGGATTTTGTAAAAAAAAATAAGCGTGGTCATCCAATTTGTGGCCAAAGCAGAAGCGGAGTCGTAACCACTTTGAAAGGCTTCTTAAAATTATTATTTAGCTTGCTTCTTGGATTTGCTAATGTTTATTTTTAGAGTCTAAAATTTGGACAAGATCTTTTGTCAAGTTTATACTCAACTTGATCACTATCCACTTGAACAAATATAAAAATGATGTGAAGTGTTTGTGTGCAATGCTTATCTTGAAATGGCCCAGCTATCTAATAATTTGCAAAGACTTTTATTTATTTTAACCTTTTTTGCAAGCTCACCTAATCTAACGTTTGTATTCCATCCATTTCTCTTTTTTATCAGTTCAAAATATTTGATAAAATCCGAAAAGCGTTGCGTTCGATCAAACAAAATATGAAGGTGAATAAATTTTTGTTATAAAAGCGAATACTTTTAAGCCAACCCATTTGTTATCTTTCTTTTCAAAAGTAATACCGTTTTTTGCAATTAGCAAAAATATCGCTTTAAAAATAAATTAGGCAATACCACCATTTTTATCCAGTAAAAGTCTGCTTCAAAATTGTTTTGTTGAAAGGACGAAGATGGAGGAGTGGCAGCGGAAGCATATTCAGCAAAACATTAGTCAATTAGTTGATTTAACATCGTGCGATATAACCTTCCTCTTGGGTTTCCAATCAAAAGGAATTCTAACTGAAGCGGATGTGACCGACATTGTAAGTCTGACATAATAGTAAAAAAAATGAAATAATACCCATTGTAATTTAATAGAGCTCAATCCAAAAACCAAATGAAAAATCATCCGCATTCTATCAACTGATTCAAAAGCGAGCCGGAGGCTTCAAAGCACTCAAGTCAATCCTTAAAGAAACTGGACAAACTGGAGCACTTGCTATATTAAATCAAATCAGTGCTAAAAACGCTACAAACCCGTTTAAAAACTTTGGAACAATTTCATACGACAAGACTAAGCTTATTGGGAGGGGCTCCCACAACACTAAAGTTTTTCGAGGACGTTTCGAAAAAAGAAATGTTGCTGTTAAAATCATAAATATCGAGGATGTTGATCCAGACGTTGCTATAAAAGAGATTAATATGCTGACAAACCTCGACTGGCATTCAAACATTGTTCGCTACTTTAAAGCTGAATTCACCGAAGATTTCATTCTAATCGCACTTGAGTTGTGCAAAATGGACTTGGATAAATGCATCAATACACCTGAGCTTTTAAAGGTAATCATGTGTCCCGAAAAGGATAGAATTAATGCAAAGCTCTCAGATTTCGGACTATCCCGAAAACTTAAGGAAGATAGGAGTAGAATTACAACATCCGAAGCTGTGGGAACACCCGGTTGGATGGCACCCGAAGTAATTAGACAATTAGATCATGAAAGTAATCCTGAAGGAAATTCCATGTTGTAAGTTTTCATTTTTCATTAAAATGAATAAGCCAAAAAAAATGAAGAATGCTTTTAATTCTTTAAATAATCTACTTTTAGAGCCAAGCCGCTGATATTTTCGCCCTGGGCTGTATCTTCTACTTTGTTTTCACCCGCGGGGGACACCCATTTGGTAATAGTTTGATGAGGCAAGCAAACATACTCGTACAAAAGTCAGAGCTTGATTCAAGTGCAATTAGGAACTTGGAAGAAGGCAGGGCGGAACCATTCATTTGGCTAATTAATCAAATGATCCAAGACAATGAAAAAGACAGACCAAAAGCTACTCTTCTCTTTCGTCATCCTGCATTTTGGAAAAAGGAAAAGATGCAAGCATTTTTCAAAGATATTTATCCCCAAATTGGCCCAAGTATGGCCGAGTTAATTGACAAAGTTGTTCCTTTTGCTCCAAATAATACTGTTTCGAATTGGGTCGATTGCCTAGATAAACGTCTCCAAAGCTTAATCAAATCTAATAATGATTTTGATGGAACAAAATGCTCACACTTGCTAAAAGTAGTTGTTGAGATGAGACTTCATCCCAAGAAAACTCGCTGGTTAATGGACAAGTATTTGAATATCGTTTATTTAGCCAACATCTACCCCTTCCTTCTTCCCTTGCTTTGGACCATTTATCAGCATTCAGATGACTCTGATTTTCCGCCATATTATCAAGTGGATGGGAATGATTTCAAATTTGATTTTGTCAAATACATTCCAACAGAATTCAAGGCTGATATTTCCAAAGCTTTAGAAGAGAACGAACCATTCCTTGACATTTCTAATGATGTGAATCCCAATACGGTTCAAAATAAAGACGAGGTGTTTGTCACAGGCCTAGAAAGAAAGCAAATCCCAGCCTTTCCAGATATAATTGTAATATTTAATAATAACTTTATATTGTATCAATTTAAAATTTATTATTATTTACAGCAACAAAATGCTAATTACATTTTGAAAAAACTAAAGGCCTCCATTCAGGCATTGTTGGAGGATCCATCTTATAATATTTCTTTAGAGGAGAACTACAGATACACTTATATTTTGACCGTGACCAACTACGGTTCTTTGGGTTACGATGGGGTGAAGGATTCACTCTTAACTCACTTGACTGAGAAGGTTAAACCATCAATTATAAAATCAATTCAAGACGGACATCTTTTAACTGTAATGTCTGAAACTTGGAAGCAATTTAAGTCTTCACTTGCTGTAATTAGTGACATTTTAATTTATATGGGGAGGGAGTATATGAGACAGAATGGATTAGAGCCGACATTTTCATTAGGAAAGTTGTTATTTAAGCAACAGGTAATTACAGCTCTTACTTTGTAAGTTATCAGCATACATATTTTTTAATAAGTACATTTTTGAATACAGATATTGTTGGCTGAGGTAATCAAAAATGCCTTGCAAACTGCCATTGACGTTTTAGATCATTTGGAAAATGACAAAATAAAAACAGCTCTAGAAATGATTGAAGATATTGGAGCAAAAAAAGAGTTTAAGTAGTTTTTAGCAATTTTAAAATGTACAAGATGAAATACTTTATTACTAAATAAATTAATCATTAGTCGTTTAGCATTTTCATATTTGCAATTGAGATTCAAACTTGTTTCCAAGAAATTTTATTATCTGCCTAAAAATTTAAATGAGAATAATGCTTGGAAATTTAGATTAGCTTCTGGCAACAGAGTTATTCGGAGACGAGCACGATTAAAATCTGAGTCAAAATTCACATGAAATATAGCCTTGTTTGAAAATTGAGTAACGGCGCTTGAGCTTCTTTCACTTCAAAATTAATCACCTTTTTTCCATTTTAAATTTTGATCTTTGCTTTAAACAAATAATGAACGTCTTTATTTTACTGACTGCTATTTTTCTCATGGCAATTTTCTCATCCGCCATTTCAACTGAGGAAACTTCTTTTGGAAGATGGAGTGTTTTTGTGGGTGAAAATCCCTGCATAATTCTCCAAGCAGATATTTCAATTAATATTGAAGATGTCCATAAATATAATGCAATTAAGAAAACAGTAATGGATATCCCAACCTCAGCAGCAGCTTCCGGAAGCTGCATGGGAAATCATTATCAAAGTTTGACGCTGATTGTGAGTTGGAGTGACGGAAATCAACTTGACCTTTGAGCATCTCACTGCATATTACACATCACAAAAGTATGGACTAGCCAAGGTCGGCTTAAGTATTAACACATCGTGGTTATTTCCAAGTGTCCCAAAACCAAATTGCACTGTAGCAAACATGAATGAATTTATAACTGGGATTGGTTATTCGTATAAGTGCATTTCTGCACAAATTAAATTTTGGATGCGGAGCCGTACGAAGAAGATGCATTTATCCGCTTCCGTATTCACTTCCGGAATTTGCAATTAGAAGCTTTTAAAACAGAAGGAAAAGACTTCAGTTCAGCAATGGTGTTCTCTTGATCAAACTGGGTGGTGGATTCTAGTTGCAATTATAATTATATTGAGCTTAGCCGTCTGTCTATGTATTTTCAGAATGATACTAACTCAAAATTTAAATATTAGATCAAACAATTTATTTTCAATGGGAAACATTCTAACGCCATCAATAAATTGATAGATAGATAGTTTATCTAATTAAGTACTTGGATCATTTAATAATCATAAAATGTTTAGCATTTACAGTCTAGAAAATTGATTTACTTTTTTAGCTTTGTGAAATGACTCATTTTAAATGTGTAAATAAAATAAGATTAGATTTAGCATTCCTAGTCTTGCTTGTTCATGGCATTCATTGTAAACGTTGAGAACAAAGTAATTCCACGAGCTTTATATCAAATGGAAAAGGGCAACAGGTGGCTGTTATGAAGGGAATTATGCCGAGATTTCTAATAAGAGGATGCGGAGAAAATGCTACTGGACAAGTTTTTTTTTACACTACATTCATGTAATGCTTGAGCGTGTGGATTGACTTGATCTTTTAGAAGACAAACAAAATATTAATTTTTCCAATCATTAATTTCAAGTAAAAAATTAACTAATTGATAATAATGGAAAAGGCAAAATATCCGCTTGAGATGCTTCCAAATGAAGTCAGTTAATAATTTTAGTTTTGTTTTGGTTTAAATAATTTAAATCTAATTTTTCTTTATCAGGTTTGGGAAATTATAATTTTGGAGGTGAAAGACCCAGAAGATCTCAGAAGTCTAATGAAAGCGTCAAAACAATTAAACGACGTTTTTATGAGAATCCACCATTTATGGCTACTTGATAAGGTAATCAACACAAACTGTTATTATTAAACTGGTTCCAATTTAATTTAAAATCTAATACTATTTCTCGCCTTGATAAAAGGTTATTCCTTGTCTCTTGCCAACGACGAAGCCCAAATCAAAAAACTATTTGGAAGTGAAAGATCTAAATAATCTGCGTTTAGTTGATAGGCGATGGAGTCGAGCTGTAAATACTTTTCTAGAGAACCAACCAGTATTCCGTCCATACAACAAAAACGACAACAATCTAAACTCTGAGGCCCACATCTGGTCCGACCTCTGTATAGAAGACGAATGGGAATTCTTAGAAAAAGGGATAGTAACTTTTCCCAGCTATTCTAAAATTGACGAATTCCATGGAGTGTTTATAAATTCAGAGAGAAGCCCATTCCCAGCTCGTTCTATAGTTGGTCAAGCACAACCAAACCTTTCAGGGGAAGATAAAAAGGAGTTTTGGGAAGAAATGAGAAAGAAAGTGTTCGAAAAGTTTGGCAAAGATATCTGGTTCTTAAAAATGGAATGGGATGAAGATTATTTAAAAGAAGGTGAGGTTTAATGGGACCAAAAGGCAGCATGGAAGTGGATTGTCAACTCTCTCTCATCCCTCCCAAATCTAAAAAGTCTCAGTATTGTAATAGACTTTTACTTTCAAAAATGTCCTATGAATAATTCTGCAGCAAGGAGATTTCTAAAATTGCCAGGAAACAAGCTACCCCCTTGCCATTCTTTGAATCATTGATAATTCAACAAGAAGGCGAACTCCCCCCATTGTTTCCTCTCAAACTACTCTCAGAATATTCTGGGCAATTGAGAAGGCTTCAGATAGGAACGGTTGATTGGTCAAGTCGCAGAAAATGGAAACTTCCAAACCTTACCGAACTCCACCTTAACCAAGTCATTCATGTAAAAAAATATATCTCAACAATCCTAAGGTCATTAGAAGCGCCACAGTTAGCAAAGCTAAAGCTAACAGGTTATAAAAATAATATGAGGTTATCCGTTTTAAGAATGGAGGAGGATATATTCCCATGGATTGACATATTTCCATCTTTACTCCACTTGGACATATCATATACAAATTGTGATTTAACCGAAAGTGGAAAACTCAACCCTACAAAGGACTCAAAGCTTTTCTTGAAATATTTAAAGATTTCTGTATCGCACCAGCTAACCTACAATTTTCTTAGGTGTTTTCCAAACCTTGAACGCCTCCTAATATGCTTTGATCATTCTGGTTCCAAAGTGACAGGATTAAAGATGAACACGACATTATACAAACTAGACGTGTGGGAAGTACTTCCAAAGCTCAGAACTCTTTCAATAATAGATCACGGACGTGAAAAAGTTCCTCATTACGAGTTTGATAGAGGAACTTATGAAAAGTTTAAGAAGGAAGCTGAACTAACAGGCCATGCTCAATTGAGTTATGGAATTTGTAACATTTATGATATAAAAGAGGTTTCTGAAGTTTTAGATGAGAATGAAAAGGAAACTTCCGAAGGTGAAAGCGAGTGATTACAGGAAGAGTTTATTAGAGTGTTTCGGCCCGCATTTTATTTACTATTATTTTATTTCTGTTTGTGTAATATTCAACCTAAATTGTTTCGACTTTTCATAATAAACAATTCATTAAAATGTAAAAATGCACTAATTATTTCATCATTAAAAAAATGAATATTTGGGTTTTCCATTTAATCGAGCTCTGTCTTGAAGGCACTGTTGTTGAAGATGACGCGCATGTGTTGAGCCATTTCGAATTATTTGAGACATAAAATACAAAAATTGTTTCCAATTACTAAATAGAAAAATTGGTCTAAATTTTATTATTGCGATTAGTAAAACGAATAAATAAAACAGATTTGATTAACATTTTTTATGCTATTTGTAATGATATTATCATCACAACTCTTGAAAACAGAGCAATTCCTAGAGCTTTTTACGCAACAGGTTGCAACCGAGCAAAAGAAAAGGGTATCAGGTGGCCCGGATGCGATGATAATGATGGTGAAGATGAAAAGCTTTTTTTAAATAAAGAGGATATGGAGAAAATGCTACTGGACAACATTTTTTATTACATTCATGTATTGCCAGAGCGTGTAGATGGACTTGAGATTTCTTAAGAAATATTTGAACCGTAAAATAATTCTCACAATCAATTTAACGCAAAAATTATTTGCTTTGAATAATGAAGGGGGCACGATTTCTACTAGAGATGCTCCCAGCAGAAGTTAGTCATTTTATTATTTTATTTTATTAAAAAATAATCTCATTCTTTCCTTTTCCTCGCCAGATGTGGGAAATGATTATTCTGCAACTGGAAAACTCTGAAGATATCCAAAAGCTTCTGAAAAGTTCAAGGCAATTAAACAACGCCTTTATAAAATTTCATCATTTGTGGCTACTCGATGAAATGAATAAAGTATTCCGAAAGTTTGGAAAGCACATTTGGTTCTTAGCAATTGAGTGGCAATTAGGAGTTAACGACAGTTCGGAGGAAGAAGATGATTTTAGTGAATGTGAAGAACAGTCTGTGTGGAACCGGATTGTAAAGTCTTGTACCTGCCAAACCTCAAAAGTCTAACTATAGAAGCTCCACACGAAGCTAGCATAAAGAGGGAGGCGTATATGAAAAGCCATGAAGCAAAAATGATTCTTAAAGGAGCAAAAGAGCTTCCTCACCTGCCATTTCTCGAATCATTAAAATTTATTCAGTTGGGCGACTGTCCTTTCTTGTTTGCTACCGAATTAGTTTTAAAATACCACTTGCAATTAAGAATGCTTTATGTCAACATTGAAATATGGAAATATTGCAAAATTTGGAGTTTTCCCAATCTCATCGAGCTCAGTCTTGAAGGCATTGAAGTGATAGAAGAAGCCACGCATGTCTTGACCTCTTTGGAAGCGCCACAATTGACAAAACTTAAATTAACTGAGTTTAAAGATGGTGCGGAAATAACGGTGGAGGATGTATTCCAATGGATTTCTCTCCTTCCTTCCCTACTCTACTTGGATATTTCATGTATTTCATTACGAATACGTGAAATTGGAATCCTTAAACCTTCACACAATTCAAACTCTTTGAAATATTTGAGGATTTTTAATTCTCACGGATTGAAATATAATTTTTTGCGTTGCCTTCCAAACCTCCAACGTTTAGAAATAAACTTTGTTTATACGACCAGTCCAGAAGGGATTAAATTTGGGATTGATAAATCATTTTTAGAAATTAATATTTGGGAGGTTTGTCCTAAACTTGAAAGTTTTTCATTAACAGCAAGTCGTGCCGAATACGTATATTTTGATTATGACAGAGCTACTTATGAAAAGTTGAAGAAGAGTGTAAACCATCAGGGGTCTTTGAAATTGGGATATGGGATGAACAGGCTTATGCAAAGGAAGAATGATTATGAGGATAATCACGACTACAGAGATGTGTTTTAAAGAGAAAGCAATTAAGATTGAGTATTTTACTGAACCTAATATTTTTAAATAATTGAGTCTGTAAATATTTGAAATATTTTTAATAAAATAACTAAAATCGCCAAAACAATTCAAATTATTTCACATCTTTCTCACCATAAATGGGAAAATGGAACATGTAACTTGATTTGACCTTGATTGATGGACATGCTAACTCTTTTTTCTCAAAACGTTTACAAACGTTTAACCCATGCATATTATTTGAGCAAATTGGCAAAGCCACTTCTTCCAAACAGGTTTTAGTCTATATAAAATCATATCATTGCAAATTGAAGTCAATGCCTTACAGCATTTTGAATAGACAAGAATAACCTTGAAAACAAGCTGCAAAATCCACCGGATTTGCTCTGAGTTGATGCAATCATGCAGTTAACGAGTTACGCAAAACTGTCAATTTAAAATGAATTAATATTTTGATAGGAGATCGTGACTAAACAAAAGCTAATTTAAGAAATTTTACGTAAATAATAGTTTTTGACTAACGACTCGTATAAAAACAGTGTAAAAGTAATCCATTCTTTGAAGAAAATGAAGGTAAGAATTAAGAATTTTAAACATCAGTATGTCCACCAAATACTTCAATTTTAACCTTTCAGTCCCTTCTAATTTTGCTCGTATTTGCCATTGGGGCTGCAGAAAGCTCTTTTAATAATGACCAATGCGACCGCCTCTGTTGCATGTGTAATTTAAAGTCGTCGTTTAAATTCATTTGGAAAATCATTTTGCATTGGGCTACCCTTGGCGTTTTCATAGGATCAGCTATTGGCATCACACTCATCCTCAAATTCATCGTTTGCTTTTGTGGATGTCGCAGTGAAGGTGTCTACGGATGCTCTCCAGCCGCCGGTCTCCAATCTTTCTACGGAAATGTTGAAGAAGGCTCTTGTTTCTCAAGATGTCAGTCTTTTGGCGCAACATGAGGCTTTTCTATTTGCGGGTTCACTGGACTTCTCTCTGGACTAGTTGGAACGGCAATCTACTTATTTTTAATTGTTAAAAATGCATCCTGCTCTACTGACTGCGGATGTTGTGGCTCACTCTAATGATGATTAATTCAATTTTGTTAAAATATATTTTCAATCTAGAGAATGAATAAACATTTCATTAATATGATTACATAATTATGCCGTAGCATTATAACGATGAGCATACTCAAGCCATAATTTCTAACAAAGCAATCCGAAGCTATATATGCGAGAAATAGCTGCACTTGTTAAGCAAAAGATGTGATGATGAAAGATCCTTAAGAAAGAGATTCTTTAAAATAAAGAGGATAACGAGAAAAAATCTACTGGATTTATTTTCCTTTTCTCCATTCGTGTAATGCTTGCCCAAGAGGATTGACGGAAATTAATTTCCTTAAAATTAAATATTAAGTTTATCAAATTTTAAATATTTACTTCGACAATCATCATTTTCTCATTAAGTCAAAAGTTACTACAAATTTGGTTTTGATTAAAATGGAAGAAGCAAAATATCCACTTCAGATGCTCCCGAAAGAAGTAAGTTATTTTATCACTTTAGTTTTAACGTTAAATAATTTTGTTCCGTTTTCTTCCTCAGATTTGGGAAATGATTATTTTTAAAGTGAAAGATTTGAAAGATTTGCAAAATTTAATGAAAGCTTCAAAGCAGTTGAATGATACTTTTATGAAAATCCATCACTTTTGGCTACTTGAAAAGGTGAGCGAATTAAATTCCAGCTTGTATTTATTCCAAGCAAATTAATCATTAATCAATTTCACAGGTACTTCCTTTCCTTATGCCAACTACAAATAAATCTAAACGTTACTTAAAATTCGGAGATGTGAAAAATCTGCGTTTAGTTAATAAGCGGTGGAATAGAGCGGTGAATACTTATCTGGAGAACCAACCGCAACTCCACCCATACAACAAGAATGACGACAAGCTAGACTCTGAGGAACACATTTGGTCTGACCATTGTCTTGAATGAATGGGACGAGTTCCAAACGGGTGTAGTGACCTTCTCTGACTATTCTAAAATAAGCAAGTTTCGTAAAATGTTCAAAAATTCAAAGAGAAATCCATTCCCTTCGCGTTCCATAATTGGGAATACGAAACCTGATGTTTCTGTCTACGGAAGTCTTGATGACGAAGAAGACAAGATGGAGTTTTGGGAAGAAATGGACAAAGAAGTGCTTCAGAAATTTGGCAATCATATCTGGTTCTTGAAAATGGAATGGGAGCAAGATTTCTTTCATGATGTTACAGAATGGGAGCCAAAGTCTGGGAAGAAATGAACAAAGAAGTGCTTCAGAAATTTGGCAATCATATCTGGTTCTTGAAAATGGAATGGGAGCAAGATTTCTTTCATGATGTTACAGAATGGGAGCCAAAGTCAGTATGGAAATGGATTGTAAACTCTCTTTCGTCCCTTCCAAACCTGAAAGGATTCCATCTCCAAATAGATTTATACTTTGAAAACTTCCCCAATTGGGAAAAGAAATTTGGCGTGTCTGAAGCAAAACAATTTCTCCAGTTAGAACACAACCAGCTTCCTCACCTGCCATTTCTCGAGTCACTAAGAATTGACCAAGTTCGCGCACTGCCTTACTTATTCTCTGAGCAATTAGTCTCAAAATATTGTGTGCAATTGAGAAGGCTTCAGGTTCAAATAGAAGTGTTTGGCAGTAAGAGAGATGAAAAATGGACATTTCCCAACCTAACCGAGCTCCATCTCGAAGGAATCAGTTATGGCAAATATATCTTTGAAGTTTTATCGGCTTTGGGGGCACCACAGCTATGCGTTTAACAGTAAGAGAGATGAAAAATGGACATTTCCCAACCTAACCGAGCTCCATCTCGAAGGAATCAGTTATGGCAAATATATCTTTGAAGTTTTATCGGCTTTGGGGGCACCACAGCTAGCAAAGCTTCAATTGACTTGTCGTGACGGCTGCAGGAAGCGTTTAAAATTAAGAATGGAGAGGGATGTCTTCTCATGGCTTGATCTATTCCCTTCTCTCCTCCACTTGGATATATCAAACACGGGATTTGAAATCAGTGAAAGTGGAGCACTTGAACCCGCACAGGATTCAAAGCTTTCCCTAAAATATCTTAAGATTCACAATTCACAGCAGTTAACTTACAACTTTTTGCGTTGTCTCTCGAACCTGGAACACCTCCAAATATGCCTGGATAAGGACTCCTTCGTTTGGAACTGCTCCGCATATCCCGAAGTGAAAATTAAGTTGAGGATTAACAAATCATTCTACAAACAAAATGTGTGGGAGCTTCTTCCAAAACTTAAGTCCCTGTTAATACATAACCACGTAAATGAAAACGATTATGATGAGTTTGACAGAGAAACGTATGAAAAGTTGAAGAATTACGCTGACCCAAAAGAACATGTTGATTTGAATTATGGCATTTGTAACATTTACGACTTACACGAAGTTTCTGAAGATCAAGAGAATAAAGCAGTGTCTCCCCAATCTACGTCTTCAGATGAATCAGCAAGTGAATGTGAGTGACTGACAGGTTTAGAGACTTATTTGGAACCAACTTACATATATGCAATCCGTAATTTTTTATAAATTTTAATTTTGTACAAAATCAAATTTTATTTTTTATGTTGAACCGCACAAAAATAATAATTCTTTTATTACTTTACTACTTATCGCCTACAACCCCTTTCAATTAATAGGTTGACCTTGGCTTCCTTATCAGCATTTTCAACACTTAAATAATTATCCTTTATCCTAGCATAATATAAAGCTGTGCGTCCAGACTTATCCCTACTATCCATATCAAATTCTAATTCTATCACATATTTTAAAACATCCAGGGACCCATATTGCGCCGCGTAATGGAGCAAATTTAACCTATGCTTGTTCAAATGCTTTAAATAAGCTCCTCGGCTGACAATCATCTTGACCTTCTTTAAACAGTCTACACCTTCATATTGCACAACGGAATTAAACAGTGGCGTATTTCCATCACTACTTTCACTATCGATACCAAATTTGTTCATCCCAAGCACAAACTCTAAAACATCCGCTGAAGCAAATTTCGCCGCAGCATTTAGCAAATTTGCCCTACTCTTATTTAAATGTATTAACATCAGCTCCGCATTCAATTAACCGTTTCAGTTTCAACAAACAATCAACATTGCCCCTGGCATTCAAGGCAAAAAAGAGTGGAGTGTTGCCATGAATATTCACACAATTTATATCAAATTCTTTCAAATCTAAGATAAATTCCAAACATTGAATTGAGGCATATCTTGCCGCAAAATGAAGAAAGTTGTCATTATACTGTTCATTATAATATTTCAAGTTGGCTCCCCTTTCTAATAGCAATTTTAGCTTTGACAAACAATCAATATTGTTCTCCGCCTCTATTGAAAGGAACAATGGCGTGTTTCCACCTAAATTCACACTGTCAATATTAAATCTGTTCATATCTAGGATATACTTAAAGCATTCGACAGAGGCATGCCTTGCCGCAAAAAGAAGCAAATTGCTTTTATTTTCATTGAATTGATTCATGTTTGCATAATACTCAAATTTATTTAAGCTCAAAACTAATTCTAATATGTGAAATGAGCTGTGTCTGACCGCGCCTAATAATAAATTTGTTTTTGGGTCATTCACGTCTAAAATATCTTCTATTTTTGCATAAACAACTTTAGAATCTGCTCTTCCAGTGGTTTCCTCTTTCAAACATGCAGCACCTATTAGAAGACACTGTAATGGATTTCCTAAGTCAAAACTTCCTTTCCTATTCAGATATGTAATGAATTGCTTGGCAAACTCTACTACCTCATCTTTTTGTTGGGATGAGCGCATTTCCCAATAAGACGCGATCATTCTTACCTGACATGCCTCGTTTAATGGTTCGATAAAGTAAACTTCGATATTTGGTATAATCTCCTCCATGTCCTTCAAAACATTTGGGGCAACCTCAATCCACAACCTAACCATTGATTTAGAGGAAATGGCTTGCAAAATTTGACATTCTAAATTAACATCTACATTCTCAATTTGATCAAATTTATCAAAAAATATTTCAGTCTTTATCCAATAATTAGCCTTGCCAAATCTTTTTTCTCCCGTCAGACGTTGCAAAACGCTCCAGATTAAATCCTTATCAACAGCGTTCCCCCTGCTTAATCTTTTTACTTCATCTACAACTTTCTTCATTTCAAAGTAAAACAACTTTCTTTTTGGAAAAGTGTGCAAAATATTTCTTCCTATTTGAGCTAAAAATGATGTTTTCCCCATCCCAGTAGAACCGCAAATTGCTATTGGGTTTTTGCTTACGTTTTCTCCAACCAGGTTAAGAAAATCTTGTTCTGTTAAGAAATTTTCTCCTTTTCTCAAGATTCGATTGATGTAATT
The DNA here is from genome assembly GCA_027743725.1 of Rambutsinella grinnellia. Classification (NCBI taxonomy): domain Eukaryota; kingdom Metazoa; phylum Arthropoda; class Collembola; order Entomobryomorpha; family Entomobryidae; genus Rambutsinella; species Rambutsinella grinnellia. The sequence continues at coordinate 4,029 of JAHZMU010000853.1, read as the reverse complement.
AGTGGGAAAATTAGGAAGCATGTGGAGGTCACCTGAAAAGGAATTAAATCTAAAATAAAATGCAACTACTTTTGATTAAATCCTACCTTTAGTTGTAACCGCCTGGTCTTGGGTCATCAAAATATTCTCGTAGCTTATATTAATTGCTTGCCTGGAGCCGCTTAAAATTTTACTTTCATTTGATATTCTTCCAAAGCCATTTTCAGTCATATGCCCCAAGTTTTGAGGATTGATAGGCTGCACTCTATCCATAAAACAAAGCAGTGGTTTTGCATTTGCGTGCATTGATTGATTACGTAATTGCGTAATAAATCCTTTTGACTCATTTTCCACAAATCCAAACTTGAATTCATTTTGGCCAACCGGATAATAAGCTCTAAGAGTTGAAATGGAGTCTTTTGGATATTGATAAACAGTCCAAAGAAAAGGAACAAGAAAAGGAAATTGATTTCCACAATACGTTAAATATTTTTCTGTTGAATTGCTAATGGACCGCTGAATATTGTGAGGAAGCTTGGAATGACCTTTGTAAATTTCGACGATTACTTTGAGCAAATGTGTGCACTTTGCTCCGTTCACAGCTCCACTTGACTTTAAATATTCTCTGATATGAGAATCTATGGCTTCTAGCCAATTCCAATTCTCTGTTTTTGTAACAAAACGAATAGTATCATTAAAAGCGTCACACAATTCAATATATGGATAGATATCTTCAAAAAATGCAAGTATCTTTTTCGTTTGCCAAAATGCAGGATGGGCCAAAATAATAGATGCTTTTGGCCTTTCTCTCTCGTCATCCTTTATCATTTGATTAATAAGCCAAATGAATGCTTCCGCCCTGAATTTTTCTTCCGTTTTAATTGCACATGCTTCTAATTGCATCTTCCTATCAAGAATATTTGCTTCTCTCCGCCTCCCAGTTCCGAATGGATGACTCCCTCTTGTAAGCACATAATAGAAGATACAACCCAGAGGGAAAATGTCTGCTGCTTGGCGCTAAATTGTAATAAGACGATTAGAATTGTTTGCAATTTAAGAACATCTTATTACTTACTAAATAAAATTTCTCGTCAGGTTTAGTCTCGCCCTCTAACTGCCGAATGACCTCTGGTGCCATCCAGCCTGGCGTTCCCACAGCTTCTGATAACGTAACTTTGCTCATTCCATCTTGAAGTTTTCGAGACAACCCGAAATCTGAGACTTTCACTATAACCTTTCCCATACAAGATAAAATGAGGATATTTCCAGGCTTCAAGTCCCTATGAACTATTTGCTTAGCATGGAGAAATATCAATCCTTCTGTAATCTGCTTGATAATATTAATCCCTTCTGTTTCTACAGGCTCATTCTTGGTGACAAATTGCTCCAAATTCATTTGACAAAGCTCAATCGCAATTAAGATGAAATCTTCTGTAAATTCCGCTTTAAAATAACGGACAATGTTGGTATGGGAGTCGAGCTTTGTTAACAAGTCAATCTCTTTAACTGCTACGCTTTTATCGACATCCTCAATACTCAAAATTTTAACCGCAACATCTCTGTATTCAAACCGCCCTTGGAAGACTTTTGTGTTGGATGAACCCCTCCCAAGGAGTTTACTCTTGTCGTATGAAATTGCCCCAAAATTTTTGAACTGTGCAGAAGCAGTTTGCGCATTAATTTTGTTTAAAATTGCTAAAGCTCCAGTTAATTTTGACTCTTTTAAAATTGCTTTTAACGCCTCGTAACTATTGGTTTTCCCTTGAATTATTTGGTAAAATGTCCAGCATTTTTCGTATGGATTTTGAATTATTTTCTAAAAAAATTTAAAGCGATGCTTAAATTGATTATTTACTTGATCCAAACAATAAATCAAGCTTACAATTGAGGTCACATCTTCCGAAGTTAGCAGATCTCTCTCTTGAAATGCTAAAAGGAAGGGGATGTTACAAGATTCCGACGTGTTGTCAACCAGCCGGCGAATATTATGCTGGATGTGATCACGCTGATATTTCTCCATCGTTAATCAAAATTACTATTTAAAATGGCCGTTATTTTTTACCCAAGTCCAAGCCACTTGACTGGCGAACGACTTGTGTCAAAATGGCGTTCGGCTGAATGCTTTTAAGTGCCAAAATGTGTCATAATTTTTAAGTATTTTCCTCAATTTTTATCTTAACACTTTTATTAAATCTTTTATAATTGTGTGATCAACGACAACGCTTTTGGTTTTTATCATATTATATTTTCCCCTTTAATACAAATTTAATTGAAGGACATGCTGATAAATGTGATGAAATTGAAGGAAAAGGTAAAAAAATAGAGCTTGTTCTAAGCGCAGGCTTATAGGATTTTAAGAGCAAACATGTGTGGCATAGCTTTGAATGATGTTGCTTAATAAAATCATTAGTCATGAAGGCTTTAAAGATTATTGGATAGCCTTGATGTTTTATATAACTTATGCTTCAGATTACTTTACAGCTTCTATTTTTATTTTATACCCAATTACCCCGAAACTATTCCATGCTTAAATGTTAGGATTGAAAGATGGAGGGTCCCGCCCTTGTCCACGAAAACCTCCACGACCTCTATGTCCGCCCCGAAATCCATGTGGGAAGTTACCAGTTGTCGCAGCAGGACAATTTTGATATCCTGCTTGGGGATTTCCAATATTTAAGTTGGCAGCATTATTAGCAATCATCTCCGTTAGCTCGGCAGTCTTGCGTTGTATATCATCTGCTGCCTTTTGGGCTGTTAGCTGTTTGATTTCCGCGCGGTGGCGTTCAATCTCGTCCTCATAATTGGGCTTTGGCGAAGGAGAACGACTAAAAGGATAAAAAGGAGGTGGTTGAGGAACCATTCCTGCCATCATCATTTGGGGGATAGGAACCAGATTTCCTGGGCGAACTGCTAAATGGTTAGGCAATGGATTTTGGGTGTATGGAGGTGGAGCTTGCTGAATCATAGTAGGATTCCTTTCAAAAACTTGAGAGCCATAAATTAGGTTACGACTAGTCTGGTTTTGAACTCTTCCACGTGGCAAATGGCCTATATTTATATTTGGGTTTAGAGGAGCAGGTCCTGCCTTTTGAACACTTATTCCCTGGTTCTGTTGCCAACGACCTGTCTTCATTTGGTCTATTGGGACTTGAGGATTGATGGGTGGAGCAGTTTTTACTTTCCCACCTTCCAAACCAGCTTCGTCTAGAAAAACACTGCTGCCATAAGCGTTTCCACCTTTTTTCTTTGCAATAGCCTCTTTCTTAAACGATTCAAACTCATCTTTCAGTTTAGAAAATTTAGGTCGTTCATTAGGCTGAACCTTGAAGATGCTTTCCATCACTCTCAAAATAGGTGGAGGACAACCCTCGGGCTTCAAAACGGACAATGGGGACTTTCCTTCTTTTAAAAGTTTTATAACATCCACATTTGTGCAAGAAGCGCCGAAAGGAATTCCTCCTTTTGTCCACATTTCCCAAAGAACCACGCCAAAACTCCAGACATCCGAAGCAAACTTTGAAGATGAGCATTTGCCTTCCATTACGAGTTCTTTGGGTGCCCATCGAACAGGAACAGTCTTACCGGAAGGAAGCTGTTGAAAAGGGAATTCTCTTTAACATTATAATTATAATTTATAACTTTAAACGTATTTTTTATTCTCCAGCTTACAACAATCATATTCTTTCCTTCACAGCCCTTTGCCACAGCAGAAATTCCGTAGTCGGCAACCTTCGCGTTAAAATGCGTCTTTATTTTGGTTACAGCCTTTTCAACCATTATATTCCTCGCGGCAAGGTTTCCATGAATAATACGCTGGCTATGGAGGTATTCACAGCCGCGGAGTATGTCCAGCGTTAATTTTCCTAGCATAGCCTATGAAAAATTGGATTAACGAGAATAACTCATTAATAATTAAATCAAAGAGCTTACATAATCTTGCGGGTTGCCCTTCTTATTAAGGAACTTTAGCACGTTTCCCTCCGGAAAGCAGTCATACACTACTTGAGGACATTCCATCATCGCAAGCTCCACACCGCTCGAAATAATGCC
>JAHZMU010000852.1:0-16269 GCA_027743725.1 Rambutsinella grinnellia | reverse complement strand
CGTCCAAAGAATGGAGTGTCCCATTCACGATTTAGAGGATAACATCAGGTTTGATGGGTTATGGCAAACGATGTCAACCTCAGCAGCTATGACAGTTCAAAAAACGTCCGGCTGGTTTAAAAAGGGCTTCATTCTTGTCTTTGTAACCCATATGGATAATTCTACATGTGGTTATAAAGATTTCTACTCGGATGATCCAAAGTCGAATAAAAGCAAAATTATTCCAGCATCAGGTACTTGGGATTATTGGGATGACCTACCAATGATGGGGTCAAGGATGGATTCAAGGAGCAAAACTGTTTCAGTTATTATTACAGATGAAAGCAAAATATCAGATTGGATTATTGCGGCTTGTTTGCTTCTACCGATTGCGGTGACATTCTTGATTGGATTTGCGGTTCTGCTACTGTTTAGGAATAGGCATGAATGGCTTGTGTAAGTCTTTATTGCTTTAAGCAATTGAATGCGCAATTTCACAATTAAAATATTTAAAACAGTGACATTTTGACCGATAAATTTGAGCCTGCAACTGATCCTCTTTTACAAAATGCGGAAACCCGATACACATCCGCTTCTCCATCTCAAAGCGATGCGGAAACAGCCACTGCATCAACTATTCCAGTTCCATCAGATAATTTTGATGATACAAACAATTCTTCAGAATTTACAAATTCAGCTTCAAAATCTAGAATAATGTGGAGGTCTGACCTTTCTATAGCAAGTTTCAAATGCAAGCAATTCCACGAAGTGAAAAAGTTTACAAAGCGATTCTACTGGACGATTGCGATTGTGGCTATTTTTTATTCTATTCCGGTTTATCAACTTGTCTTGCATTATTTACGGGTAAATACATTTTTGTATTAAAATTATGCTTTAATTCAATTAATTAATTAAATTTAATCAGGTGTTGTACAGGACTGGGGAATACGACATCTGCTATTATAATTACCTTTGTGCTCAGAGACTAGGCGTCCTCATTGATTTCAATCACTTTTGGTCAAGCTTCATAAGTAAGCTTTTACTTTTTTTCCTACTTACGCTCCAAAATGGACGGGATGTCTAAACTGATAAATTTTAAGAAGTAACAGCACCGCAATCACATACATAAAGCAAGTATCTAAATTCAAAGGTTTCACAAACTTTACTAATGCTATTATTCCACATGAAGAAATACTTCAAAGATCGCTTCAAGGAATTAATCCTCTTAATTACCGAATTGAAAGGTGCTTTGATTCGGGCAAAGGTGATATGCGGCGCTTAAGAAGCCTTCCATTGTTAGAGCTACTCCGAGGGCATAGAAAACTCCGTAATGTGGAGGAACACCGTGATCCCAACGAAAACATGTTTTGCTAAATATGCAACAGCAAGTTGACGATTCTCCAGTTTTCTCTTTCCGCCCACAACAGGAACAACAAGTACCGTCTTCATTCTCTTGTCCATTATAGTGATGAGCGTGAGAAAGATCTTCCTGAGGACTGATACTTGCTTTATGTATGTGATTGCGGTGCTGTTACTTCTTAAAATTTATCAGTTTAGACATCCCGTCCATTTTGGAGCGTAAGTAGGAAAAAACTAAAAGCTTACTTATGAAGCTTGACCAAAAGTTTAACTTTGTTTGTTTTAGAAATCACACATTTGCCATTCTTGCCGGTTTTGTGTTAATTTCAGTTGTTGGCTTGTTATTTGAGAGGGGGACTGACAAGGCAATTCTAATTTTTAAGGTTATTTTCTACACAATTCAATACATTGTATTGATTCCGCTCTGCATTTATTACTACGCGGTTGGATATATCAAGGATGGTAAGCGCAAATTACCATAAATATTTTGCTTAATAATTTTTGAAATTCAATTTTAGAAAATGGAGAACTAATTACCGACTGGAGTATTTTATGCAACCTCGGAAAATTAAAATCACAGAAGATTAATGGACACCGACTAATTCTGTCCGCTTATCTCATTAACAATCTGCGTTGCCGTTTTAGTTTATACTGAACTGGGCAATATTGGATTCGCATCTTATCTTTTGTACATTTTAGTAGGAAATGTTCTCGGCACTACATTATACTACGTTGGAATTATGAAAGTAATGGAAATAGAAAAACTGTGCATTTGGTAAAACTAATTAGTGGATGTTTAAAAAATATGTATTTCATCAGCCCCTTCACGGTGAATTCAAGAATCGGACGTGGGTGCAACCCGTCATTTATTTCTTAGCAGCTGGGGTGATTGGAGGTTTCTCCCTTCAGTACTTTGTGAGGGCTCCAGCGCAGTGGGAATTATCCGCATCTGCTTCAAGGGCAGAGAATGAAGAGTGTCTCAGTGGTTGGTTTCCGTTTCACCCCTTCTACGATACCCATGACGCCTGGCATTTTCTTTCCGCTGCTGCACTCTTTCTAGCCTTTATGGTAAGTTATGCGTGAAGCTTTGAGCTTTGTTTATGAAATATATTAAGAAATTGGAGTTGATACATGTGCGTTAAGTGAATGTGCTGCAAAAAATTACATGAAATCCAAAGTATTTCGTCTAATATCGCATAAAAATATTTAATTAGTAAGTAATTAAATAGCACTAGAAGAATCACTCACATTATCAAATCCATATAATAGTGTGATAAACGACTTAGCAAAAGTAATACGAATAGAGAAATGCATGAATTACAAAATATTTACATATACACACTTTATAAATTCTACAAACACTCGAATATCTAGGTCATAGTTATGAAAGTTACGGACTAGGCACATCGCAATCTCTTTACAAACTTAACTCAATCTTCCTCCTAAATATCTGAATCATTTATGATCTCCATCTCCATCGACTTGAGCTGTTCCATGACTTTCTCGTCTAGAAAAACAAGAAAGACTAATCAGGCAACTATTGCTAAAATCAGTTTAATTTTATTATATTCTTCTGAACTTACGTAAGACAGCATATCGTGTTGGAAATGAAATGTCACAATCGTAGTCAGAATTCCAACTGTCAAACTTCGGTTGCTGGCTCAAGCTCCATATGAACCTGTCGTTGGTTCTCCATCTTTGCCTGGATGCTGGCAATTCTTGTGAACCTAAATTTAATTAATTAAAATTATAGTCAGTCATAAGATGGGATATTTTTGATTGATTACAATAAAATCATTACATTGGCTTTGGCTAAACTGACGAAAATCGATTGGCTCCGGTCCCATGATATCCGCAACAGTTATGCTAAAATTTTAAGCAATTTCTAGTTTTAAACGATTAAAGTACTCAGCATCAAGTTATTTTTCAACCTCAATCCAAACTAGTACTAAATGGTCTTACCGTCCTTGTGACTGTTTAATTAATTTCTCCTGAAACGGCGTAAGAAATTCCGCATCTGTGTTTGGAGAAGTATTTTGTAAACTGGACAAAGACGAAGACAAGCTTGAGCCATTAGAAGAGCTGTAGCTGCTGCTGAAGGAGGAACTGGAAGTCCCAGATTTTGATCTGGTTTGATAGCCATACGAAGTAGATGATTTAGATGAGGAACAGGAGAAAGTAGACCATATACCAACGGCCACACTCGTCTTCGAAGTGGACATAGCTATTAATCAATAACATGAAAAATGTGAAAACTTTAGTCAAAAACTTTTATCAAGTCGAAATTGTATAAAAATTGCATGAATAGGTAAAACTAGAATTGTTTGAGTTTGTGACGGTGATTGAAAATTTTATTTTTCTATTTTTAACTAACCACTTATTTTTAATTCAACAGGGACTGCTAATTGTCGACGATGATCTTATTACAACACATCAAAGCAAGATTCCAGTATTTTAGTTTTGTCCCTTCAAAGTCACCTTGAGTTTTGAATGGTCCATGAAAAATGCCTGAGCCAGAGACATCCCTAAAGCTTTTTATACTAACCTGTATTATTATCATGCAACTTAAAGTAAACCTTATAATAAAACATTTCTCGAGTTCCAACGATCGATTTACATATTAATAACTTCCTAAAAAATCCTCAGAGAAGTTTGGAGTCATGAGGGAAAATAAGAAATTGTTTTATGGCTACTTTTCACCATGTTCGCTACATATGCATAGAAACGTTTCCAGTTTCATTCTTAATGCAACCTAAGAGGACAAATGCCAATTATTGACCAACAAATAGTCTCTAACATAATATGCAAATCAAAAAGTGCACCATTTCCGATGTAGATAGCATAAGATGATAGTTGATAATCTTGCAGGAGAAAAATCATGGATGTTAATGTTATATGCTGTGGATATCTTATTTCCATTTTAGAGTTTCACTTCTCACTTGCGCAAAGCTACGAGTATACCATGAATTTTTCCAAGGAAGTCTGCATACCTGTAATAATATACATCACATCTCTACATGCATGTGGTGTGATTGCTAATCTATGTAGTATTAAGCGAAGCCTATTCATCAATTCTATTCCTACTTTAATGTACACCTGTGGATTCCCAAAAATCTTCGTACCAAGCACCTAAACAGAACACAAACGCGTGTATTTCATATGCCATGATGCCAATAAACAACCTTCAATTTAATCTTTATGAAACACCTCATTCATCATTCATCGCTTTGTGTTTATAACGAGGATGTGCTTTACTTACATTTAAATTGAACAGCTGAACACTGATGATAATGCTAATTAGTAAAAAATACTTACCACCAGTTTTATTCTTTATATTCCTCGCTTTGTTATTTAAACAACATTTGTCCAAACTCCACACGATGATCATTTTGTAGTATATTTTTATTCCTTGGCTGAATTTATCACCAATAAGCCGTGTTTGAAACTGTCACTCTACCACAGTCACTAATTTGCCTAAAATGGCACAAAACTCCATATCATAAAATGATTGAATCATCCCCATCCACTTCCAAACCAAACTTATCAACAATGTCTTCCCCGGAAAATCGAAATAAACAAACGCGTGCGAAGTTACCAGAAATCGGCCATTCCCTTTTGCCAGAACCGTCCATTCAACTCTTGAATTTAGACGCTTTGGGGTCAACGTCCTTTGTTAACATTGTGCTGGAAAATAACGGTATGACCCTTTCATTTTTCAAAATAACTTAACTCTACTTATAATTTTGAATCAAATTATGTAGATCAATCAAACCAATCATTACCCTATTTCCGGGTTAGTGACGCAAAAAATGATGAGCTCTGCAGAGTTGTGGAGGGAAGTGGGAATAATGCAGGGCTACGGAAGGGAGTAAAATACTTAAAATGTCTTGATGCAACAGGGCTATGTGTAATGCTTGTTGGGTATCCAATTGGACTTGGGGTAATAAGAATTTTCATAATTATAATTTTAAATCTCCACTTTTAATTTTAAATAACGATTTGTTTAGGAGGTTGCACTATTATCCCCAAAAGCAGAGCTATTAGGCGAGTGCCAATCCAACGTTGATTTTATTTGCCTTTCTGTCAAAGTCAAATACAATTTTTACGATATGAACGGAAAGCGACGAATGAAAATGACTGGTCTTCTTAAAGATGAAGGGAACGAAAACGAAAAGAAGTTTACTGTAAGCAAATGCTTTACTACAAATTATATAGTTTTTTTTTACTAAACCTTTTTATTTTAGCTAATTGTAAAAAGATCCGAGACTGAGAAATTGGCACTAATTAAAATGGGTTCATTAAAGACCTGCTGCCACATAAAATTCAAGGATGGAGAAACGAATGTTTTGGAAAGGCTCCAGATAATTGCATTATGGATTGGATTTGTAAGCAAAAATTAGGCGATTAATTTAGCAATCTTATGGCATTATGTTTATCTCTTAACTCCAATTTGCCTTTTAAGATGCATAATGAGTTGGAGGACGTGGAAATACCAGTGTTAATAGAGAGGCATGCTGAGATTAAATTGCAAAGGAAGGAATCTCGACGTAATAAGAAAAATTTGACACCGACACCCTCAGACGCGTCAAATTCAACAGACCGAAATGACGAAAGTAAAGCCTCTAACAATAATGATAGTTCTCCAACAAGAGAAGTGCAAACCGACGATAATGCAGTTACAAAATGGATGAATCTAGTCAAATCAAAGATATCACTCTCGAAGATTAAAGGGGAATATAGAGTAAATAATAATTGCCATTCAACGGGACAACAGATGACAGCAATATGACAGCAATATGAAGCGAAAAATATTAGACTACAAGTGGTGTTAAATAAGTTAATTAGTATTTGTTTTTGTTTAAATAAAAATTGTTTCAGCCTGAAAATGATAATAATATCAGTCTAATTCACAAAAAATACTACAATATTATCATACAGACTTTTTTCCTCAGATCCTTACAATTATATCATTACCATTACACTTTAAAACATGTCATGATATTGAATGTCTCATCCTTTCGAAGAATTATATTAAATGAATCATAAAGTTTATTAATGGGGAGACGCACCAACTGGCGATGACATCATCATCAACACCTTTCCACAAAAAAGTCTTTTCATTTCTGACCTTGAAAAGTTTTGTTGTGATTTGCTCATTAACACTTTCATATTCCATTAAAACTACAATTTAAGGTTGAAATAAAATATGGCTTCTCGCGATTATGCTTCACACAATAATTATTTTTTTTCAAAATTGTTTACTTCTTCAGAATTGAATAGAAAATTAAACCATTTTGTAAACTTCCTTTAACCATTCATTTGTCTGCAATACCGTTTATTCTTGAGATATCGTATTACATAGCATAGTTTACATTTAGTCAAACGGCAGATGTTCACGCAAGCTTCGAAATTATCTGAGTCATAAGAATGAATGCCGAAAACTCACTTTGAGTCCTAAGCAATTACTTTTTGCAATTTTGAGAATCAGTTGATAGTTTAGCAAAGACATGAAAACATTCGTTCATTTCAATAGAGTGTCTTTTTAAGCCGAGCACTATAAACACTCAGTTTTTACTATAATTGTCCTACATAAAAAAGTTAAGTCTGACAGTTTGAAGATTTAAATACAATTATGTATTACGATTGCGCTTGGGAAGTACAGTAAAGATAACACATAACAAATTTCTTCTTTAATTGCTCGTAACCATCATGGGACATAAATCCTATCTCCGAGTTTGCAGATCTCTCTTGTGTTTGCTACTTACAATTTGCCAAATCCAGTATTCATTTGGTGCGAAACGAGAAAGTCATTCTTTAGTGTCGTCACCATCCCCTTTAGCTAGCATCTTGGAAGATTCATCAAATGAAAACGTAGAATTGAGCTTCACTTCTAGTCCAATTCATGTTGAAAGGAATTCAAACCTATCTTTGGACGATTCCTTTTACTCAACTGTGGAAAAGCCAATCTTCCGACCTATTTTTACAACAATTAATAATGGAGAAAGGCATGTCTATCCATACAAGTTTAGTAGAGAAATCCTATCTCGGGTAAATTTAGCTCATGATAACTATCTCTTGATACATGACATAAATATAATAAGTTTTTTTTGGTAGTGGCCAGCATTCCAGCTTCAATTTTATGCGGAATCGGAGGAGCCAAAAGGAAACCTCTCATCAGAAACTAACTACCCTTTACATGTCACAGTGCACTGGCATGGCTCAATCAAATCTTGGGATGTCCCCGTAAACTATATAAATTCAAGTGTGGCTGAAAGCCGAAAGGACAGATATGCAAATCATAGTATTGGAAAAACTCTGTGGCTTTATCCCCAATTAGACAATAAATATTTGAAGTTAACAATAGAAGTTAGTGTGGTTAGTGAGTTGATGATTTCTTACAAAATTCGGATTGTTTCGCTGAAAAACTTTGTTGTTTCGTAAGTCAAATTATTTTTAAATGAAATAGAAAACTATCTAATATTTTTAAAATCAATGTAGACCATCATTACCAATCACTGGATCAGCCACACACTTTTCCCCTTCTTTTTTCAAGTTTTACTCAAATCCAGCTAACCATTGGGAGCTCGCATTTATTCATGTGGTTTCCGACTCTGAAATTTGTACACTTATGAGTGTCCACAAACCACGGGTAAATATTCACGCTTTCTACTAATTACTTACTTGATAATCAAATTGACTGTTTAATCATTTTTTGTCATTTTAAAGGGTCCTTTCCTTGAGCTAGAAGATACTCCGAAAGAACGCCAATACACCTTGACATTCACGATGAAGTCGGGCCTTACCATAAAGGTAAAAGCAAGTAAGCTTTTATTATTAACATTCAGGATAAAAATATTCTTTGAATTTCTAGATGGCAGAATTCCCAGACGGATTTATTATCTCATTTATTCCATTCGTCGATGATGGAAGGTGTCACAGACCTCCAATTATCAAGAGGACTTGAAAGCAATCCTTACAGGCCGAAGCCATTTTCCTTTCAAATTCGACAAGTAGAATCGCCCCTAAAGTACACCTACTATTATCCACTGGCAATCCCCTTGTTGGTTTTTGCTTTTATTGCGATTCTAGTGGTTTGGTTTCAAAGTTATTTTCATAGACTCAGGTAAGTTTAATTAAAATGTAGTTAATTGGGATTTTGTAAAATTCAGTTTTGCATAGAATCCGAAAGTGTAATGAGGGGAAACGGGAATCACAGCAGTTGCAATTTGAAAGACGCCACAGCACGGAAATGCAGTCAAATATAATGATTCAAGACTTAATCATCACATGCCCAAGTCGAGTTGTCGGTCAGACCAATCGGTACTGTACGGCTGGCATAGTCACTTCCGCTTTTTATAGTGTTCCTGTCTTCCAACTTATTATGACCTTTAGTCGGGTAAGTGTCCAGAGAAAGTAGGAACATTTAAGGATTTTGATTAAATTTTATTTCAGAGATTTATAGAATCAGGCAACTTAGACATTTGCTTCTTCAATCATTTCTGCTCACACTTGGTTGGACCATTCCATGATTTTAACCACATGTTTTCAAATATTTGGTAAAAGATATTCAAGACTTATCAGATTATTTAAGAAATAGCTTCCAGTAATTTGAATTTTGGTTTGAAATAAATTTTAGGTATAGTTTATTTGGCTGCTTGTTCATGGCTTTAGTATGGATTCGACAGGTAACATTTGATCCCAATTATGATGGCACACAAAATCCGAGCCAAAACTCGTTATTTTGGAGGATGTTTCCAAAGGGCAATGCAGGTAACATTTGATCCCAATTATGATGGCACACAAAATCCGAGCCAAAACTCGTTATTTTGGAGGATGTTTCCAAAGGGCAATGGCAGATTGGAATTTGGCGTCATGAAACATTATGGTTTACTGTATACGATGGGATACGCCATGTTTATGACTGGAGTGATGTCGACGGGATACCATATTTGTCCGAATCAGAGCAACTTTCAATTTGGCAAGAAAAAAAGTCTAAAAAGTTAAAAGTAGAAATGGTTATGATTATGACGTATTTCCATATTTAGATACTGTCTTCATGTACACTATTGGTGCCATAACGGTCGTGACCATTTACCAGGCTCGCCACCCTACTTATTTGAGCGCGTGAGAATCAAAAATAAATTTGGCAATTTTAGAATAAAAAAGAGGGTAATGCTAATTTAACTATTTTTGTAGAAACTTTACATTTACCGCATTGGCGATGGTGATCTGCATAACAGTTCTGGGCCTGCTTTGGGAGCAAAGTTGCCAAAAGTCTGCTACAATGGTTATGTGAGAAGTAAGCTGATTTCATAAAAATGTCTGTGGTTTACAAAATATATGGTTTCTACTGTCTTCTACAAATGCTATTGTGGTTGAGGAGATTGGAAAGTGCGAGAATAACAGATTTTACTTTCCCTTAGAAAATGGCAAGCTAGTGGCCCACTGGGTTGAAATGATGGAAATCCTCTTAAGCAAATTCAAAGATGATTGGGCTCATTCGCGACTCTTCCGGATTCAAAGGACAGTTTGGGTTTCTCCAGAGAACAAAAACATTATAATAATTCCTGGACCTGGGAGGCTAGTCCTTCCCGTGTTCCTTTTTACAATCAATGTAATAGGGATTGCAACAACTTGGACAATTCTTTCGAGGCAGAATTTTGCAACCCAAGTCCTCTTCATTTGCGTGGTGAATGGGGCTTGCTACACTGTCTTTTATAGTGTTTTAAAGGTGCTCATATTTTACTCACTAATATATCTGTAAAGTCTATAAAATAATTTCTTTTTATTCAGAGATGGCACAGTGAATGCGACAATGTAGTTTTCCTTCAACCCTTCACCTATCTCGTATTATCTTTTGCGCTTTGGACTGGTGCGATGATCTTCTTCCTAGATGAACTGGCCACTTGGGAGTCCTCACCTGCCCACTCCAGATTGAAGAATAGGGATTGCCTTTTATTCCAGTTTTATGATTCCCATGACATGTGGCATTTCCTTTCAGCTGCGGCCCTCTTTTCTTCCGCGATGGTTTGTTTTACACCAAAATCTTTGCTCGAAAATTAACTTTCTCTCGAATTTCAATTTATCACTTTTATTATTTTCACACACCATTTCATTTTCTTTTTAGGTTTTACTAACAGTCGACGACGATATCTTGGGTCGACACAAGCGAAACATTCCAGTTTTTTAATTAAGCCTTTTTAATATCAACATTTTAAAACTTTGTTACAAATCTCAGTATTCATAAATTATGTGAGGAATGCTTAACTCGCTAATTACTTTTATACATTCCAACCAATATATCATTTTGTTAATCGCTGCTCTTGAAATTTTTAAATTCATAAGGAGTAAGGCAATATGCAATCCGATCCCTTCAAAATAAACGCATTTTTACAAAGAAAAATTCTTTCCTTCATCCCACCCATTTATTCCTTTCATAACTTGACTGTTAGCAAGAGACGGGATTATTATTGGTATGCCAAACATGAGATATATGACCTTCGTTGCTCTCCAGCCGATGTCAAAATCTGTCCTGTGGAATGTGTAACTTTTCCCATAGCCATTTATTTTTGTCGTTCGTTCCCATTCTACAATTCCTTCTATCGCTCACTGTTTCTTCCAAACTTTCCTTTCTACACTCGAATGGGGTAAAAATCTTTAATGAAACTGAAATAAACGGAGAGAAAATATTAGTAAAAGCAGAAAAAATAGAGAAAAATGAATGCAATGTGCAAATGCTACCCAAATGATCATTGTCATCGACATCGGGAAAGTTTTGTGCGTATGTCACCCCACTGCACGCACTTTTCTGGTTTTTCCCATGACCTTTGTGAAAGTGAAACGATTTTACTTTGTAGCGATAAGCATTTTTTAAGATGACTAAGTAGCCATATGGAAGCGTAGCGATTTTTTTCTGTTGATTTCATCTGCGTCTAATAACTTAACTTGTGTAGTTGTCCTTACTTCCCACTCGTGTCTAACTTTTGACAATGATCGAAAGAATGGTGCTTTGCATTTGCTACCGATATGCCATCTCGAATTTTTATGGAATGGGATATATCTTTTCCCATTTTAAAAATATGCTTGTCATGTATTACTTCAGATGGATAGATACATAATATGCATAGTTCCATTATTTCCTAGAATTCCAAGACTTCACCAGACGGGAATCTCTTTCCTGGAGGACGTTCGCAGATTGTCGACAATTTTTCTTGTTTCTAGAAATATTTTTTTGGGAATGTTTCAAGGCTTCCTTCCCAAGATGTTAGTATTGGAAAGGGAAATGGAGAATTTTTTTCATAACTTGTGATATATGGGCAGTCTGGGAGAGAAAAGATTTTTTCCACGTTTCAAGCCAGATGGTGATATCAAGAGAGAAAGTAGAAGGAAAAAGTGTCTGTTTTCTGCTTATAGCTATTTGTGTGCTCTGTTGCAAGTACATATTAGTTTTAAAGAACAAAATTCATAAATTTTATGCGTGCTATCATTTGACACAAAAGTTTGTTGAATAACTTTTCTGGAAATATAGACAATTTGGAATAATAATTAGTCTAACTATCATTGTAGAAAATTGGCTTAATGAACAATTAGTCAAAAATGTCCTTTTATTAATGTTAAGCCCAATTTCCTAAATTTAATCCTAATCAATTCTTGGCGTAAGTGATAAATAGCATAAGATGATTTAGCTAATAATACACTTTTATATCATTTCATTAGATAGGAGTGCATCCCAGAATCAAATTTCCTTTCATTCTTTTAATAGTTTTAAGGTTTGTCTATTGTTGCATTACTCATAAAGTGAGGGAATTGAAGCATCTTCTTCCATGAGTTGAGTAGTCTGTCAATGTCCATACTTTTTTCTGTTTGATGTTTTTATTGATTAAATGAAAGACTTAGGAAGGAATCATGCATGCCCGGTTCTAAACAGAGGGTTTCAGGGTTTTTGTTTTCTATTCTCTTTTCTTTCTTTCTCCCCTATTATGAGCGAGGGATGATGATAAGATTTTTTTCGAGGGTTGTTCAGCTTCGGATGATACGGAAGACGGGCTTCCGGAGAAGCCTCAACTCAAGCTTTATTGATTGGAGAGGAGTGTTGAATTGAGTGGATTGAAGATGAGATGGGGGTTGCTCTTGGGATCAGTGATCAGTGATCACCTCCATGACCATCTAGCTTAGCGTTACATGCTATTTGTATACAAAATGAAAGTCTTTTTTCTTGGGTTGACTGAGCACTCGAGAAACTGCTCATCTCTAACATAACAAATTTATTTTGACTAGAGAACACAAAAGGCAATCAATACGAATGCATTTCTTTCTTTCCCTACTCCCTAATTACTTGTCGTTGTTAACATCTCAGCGGAGCCTTGAAAGCCGCAAATTATTTCCGAAAGTGATTGGGAGCGAGAGGGAAAGCATAAAAATTATTTTTTATGTGGTGCTCCGAAAGCTAGATATACGCAAAGAATCAATTAAAGCGGGAATGGAAAAGTCAGCGATTCTAAATGAAGTTAATGTTCTGGCTCAGTTTTACACGAAGTTATTTCCTCACAATCTACTGAGATGGTTTGTTCTATTGGTATGAAAAGACTTTTATAGCTTTCTTCTATGGAATAGGAAAGGAGCTAGTGAAATGCTTGCGGTTGATTCCAGCCTACCGATTTATTACGATCCACATTAATTTACGGTGAACATGGCAGAGGCAGGCCGGTAATAAAACTGAAATTAGTTAGTCCACCTCCAAAGTCAGTTTAGTGAACTCTATTAGATGGGTGCCAGTCTAAACTTCCTCAAAATTTAGTTTTTCGATTTAAAATTTATAAAAAAATGACGATTTAAAAAAGGCTAAGAATTGATTGAATTGGTCGATAAGCCAATCGTTAGATAAGTTTAGCATTAACTGAATATGAGTCTCAAAGCTACTTTTCCACACAGCTCTTGATAAACTCCATGTCGAATTGTACATTGATAACAGCAGCGGGTTATTTTAGGGAAAATCTGTGAATGACACACTAATGAAAATGGGTCGAACCGCTTTAGCTCACATAAATTTCACTTTGTCATACTATCAGCATCGAAGCACTCTCTGAAACTGACTGATCCACTCTTCTCCCCTTTCTCGGCAAATCAGTCAACTGAAAATATATTATGATCTGATAGTGATGACTATTGCGAGTGTGACTTAGCTACTCTTACCAAGCAGTTTCAACTCGGTTCAGACTCTTTTACTATACTCATCAGATTCATTTCTTTTAGGGATATGGGCTATTAATAAAGCATAATCCAGATCAACAATAAGCTGGGAACATTCTGAGTCGGAGGGACTGCTCAGAGAAAAGTGCATTTTCATTGGAGACCAGATCAAACTTCAAATTACTTAGAAATCCCTCTTGGGACATTTTTCTAAGCTACTTATATGTTTATGATAAGGAAAGATAAGCGCTTTTTGCGTTTGAATATGAGTAATGACTACTATTATCAGTATAATTATGCCTATTCTTCCAAACTGAAAATGGAGTAGTGAATATGACGGTTCATCAATACATTTTATTGCTTACTGCCTACATTTTAAAACTATGAAATATGAACCTACAATGCATTTCCCAATTCATTTGGCTGTTTCATATTCGGCATTGACGTTCCCTGTGGATGTTGTTAAAATTGTTGGACAACATTTTATCAAAAACATTTTGTCCGCGCACGTGACCCACACGCGACTAGACCAAATGGGATACTAACATTGGCTCTAACTCTGAAAATCGGTTTTTAGCTTTGGAAATTATAATGAACCATTTTAGTTTCGTCGGGGTAATAAGAATAACTTATTCTGAACAAAAATAAGCAACTTTTAAGGAAGTTTGACAAAAAAATTGTAATTTGATATTGAATGCAGCTATTAAACAATTTAACCAAAATAATTACTTTGCTGTACCACAACATTGTTCACTCCGCTCAGCTCTTGAGCAACTTTTCTCAAGAAATAGCCAACAAAATGGAGCCAATAGGGAAATAATTAAATTAACGATTCCTTGCACTTGTGCTTAGGAGAAAGCGTTATTGTATTACTAACGCCGATATTTCTGAGCAACATCCCAAAAAAGTTGTCTTTATAAAAGATACCATTTTTTCCCTTTCTACACGGACATAATTTTGCTTCATTTCCTAAATAAATATATAATTAGATTTTCTCCCAACTTTCTTCCAAGAAGAATCAATATTACGTAATTATATTTTCTCCCCGACCACACAAAACTTTTTGTTGGGAAGAGTAAAAAAATGATAATGGAAAGAATAGTTTTAGTCAAAAAGTAATATGTCATATGTGAAGCTGATTGTGTGCTTGCAAAACTTTGTCCTGAGTCAGGGTTCACAAAATTACTAAAAATACATTAAATTAGAAAGTAAGAGAATTCTTTTCGGGATTGTACCAGCGGATGATCACGCGTAACAATATGAAAAACGCCACAGGATAAAATACACGAAACTTATAGTAGTTTATGGTAAGGTAAAAACGATGTACATGTTAAAAACGATGTAGATGCGTACTCTTGGTCACAGGTCGCAAATTAGTTTTACTTTCGCTTTTTACTTTGTGTCATGAGTCATGTCATCCGGAAGTTTTTCTGGAGGAGTATGATTGTGGTAAATATGGGCCCTTGTGTCGCCCAACTTTCTTGAAAAGCATCATCATCAGCAAGAAACATGCCGACGAGAAAGATAACGATGCTCATCATCAGCTATAAATGTAGTTTATACTTGTAGTTCGTTAGCAAAATCAAATTGGCTGACGATGTAATAAAAAGGCAACCATTTCAGAATGCCGTCACGTTAGTCCTTTTTCTAGCCACGCGTCTCACGTACTCTTCAGTTGCCGTAAGGCATGTATGTACTTTTGGAAAGAAACGAAATGAATCTATGCTTAATTGTGATATGCGCAAATTAAATAATAAACCGAAATGAATCATATGAAAATACAAACCAGGTTAAGATAGGAGTAGTTTTTAAAGAAAGGGTTTAGCTAGTGAGGGCTTTACGGAAGAGTACGATTTGTCTTTCTGTTTAATAAGAATTATCTTATCTGACACAGATAAAAGTAGTATCCTAAAACACTTCCCTTCTTGCTAATTTGGGAGAGGATTTGCTTCTTAATAATTAATGTTGTATGTGCATTGAATAAAACTAAACAATTTGTCATTTTTAATTTCTGCTCAACCAAATAAAACACTGGACTTTTGTTTGACTAAGTAGGAACGGATTGGAGGATGAGAGATGTTCTTCTGATTTGAACTGATTGAAAGCAAGCATTGACTCCACAGCTCATTTGTATTTCATCTTTGTAATCGGAGTAAATTGTAAATGGACAGAGAGAGCTTTCAAAGAGAAAAAGTTTTTTGAACTTAGAAAGAGCAACAACTCATCTTGGAAGGTAATTTTCTTAGACGTTCCACCAAACATGATCTGGTCTCAAATAACGTAATGCACCACATCACTTTTGAGTATTGCGGCATAACTGTGGCTTTCACCATCCCCTTCTTTCTTGGATCTGCATTTGGTGTTCTGCTCGCCTAGAAAGCTTTTGTTTACACTGCTTTATCCCGATACCATCAACATCAGTATCAGTCGTAATCAGAAAGATCAGAGAGAATCCAAATCACTGGCCAAGCCACTAATGGAATAGGAAGCATTAATGCCAATAATTCACATCCTGAAAGTTAACAGACGTGATGGGAATCGATGATCAAAATTGAACTTTTTCTCACTCAACCCCGCAACTTCCCTTTCCTTAGTTTACCTTGGAAAATATTTCTCCTTAAATGTTACTCGTAAATATTAGCTGAACAAATCCTCACCTTCACCTTACGTTAGCATCTGGCATTAGCATTTGTCTAGTTGATCCTTTCAAGAGATCCTGTCCACCTTTACAGCTATTAAGGA
>JAHZMU010000851.1:0-23828 GCA_027743725.1 Rambutsinella grinnellia | reverse complement strand
TTCATTTAAATGCTGCACAAGCACCCCAACTCATTTCATTGTTTAGTAATGAGAGTGGCAGGTGTGCTGCTGAATTTCCAGAGCTGAAGAGAGAGTGAAACTTTTCTGAGGAAAATGTGAAACGCTTTAGTAATGCAACTCATGTTCACGATGCACCTTCGTCTTTTCTTCTTCTTTTTCCATTTTTCTTCTAAAAATCGTATGAATAAAAAGTGAGAAACTTTTTCATGTTTTTTTCGCTGATAAAAGGAAGGAAAAGGAGCACTTGTTGAGCTAGGTCAAGGACAAGCATAAATTCGTCGTTTGTAAACAATTTGTGTCTCTTCCTTTGGGAAATGCGTACCTTTCTGGGTTGAGATTATGTGCGAGTACGCGTTTTTACGCAATGCAATAACAATTTTCCTTTGTTCGGATGAGATTATATAAATGGAAGGGAAAAAGTTGGCCGCAGTCAAACTTTGACCTTGCTTAAGAGAAAGAAGGAAAGGAAAAGTGAGAAAATGTCAATTTCGATAAGATTCTGGTTTTTCTTTGCGGTTATAACGACTTCATGTTTTCTCAGTGTTTATTGTGCAGCCGGTGCGGAAATACTGGTAGAATATGAGGGGTCTAGCGAGAGCAATTTTACCGGTTAGCCTTTTATTTAATTTTTTAAAAAATAACTTGAAAATCATCATTTTTATATAAAAATTACAGAGACAAATAAACCCGTGACGGGAAGCAAAGACCGGGGCCTTTTTGCAAGATGTTTTGGCTCAATGTGGGACTGGATGCAGGAAAAGGCCGTGGGAGTCATGGAGGATAAGATCATATCTGGAAATCCGGATAATGTTCGATTCTACCTTTATCCAAATCCAGAGTTAGTTGAAGTTGAATTATAAGGTTTTGTCTGTAAAGTATCATCGTTTTAACCCTCGTGTTTTTAACTAGTTATAAAGACGTTGTTCAAGAGATAGTTTACGGGGATACAAGCTCCCTTTCAAGAGCCCATTGGATGTATGACCAACCTTGGAAGATAATTATTCATGGATTTACAAACCATCACATTTCGGAGCCAGTGCAGCAAATAAAAAATGGTGATGTTAACTAAATAGATCATAAAAATGACTGACTTGCTTGATTTTTATCATTTTCAGCCTACCTAACTAGAACGCAACAAACCCGTCTTGCTAACAGAATGGCTCGGGATGCCCCAAGCTACAACGTAATAGTAGTTGACTGGGGAATGCTTGCGGATCCGAAATTCTCTGGTGATGCAGGCAACCTCTTTTATGGCTTTGCTGTAAGAAACGTTCCTCTTGTGGGGAAGCGTGTTGGGGAATTTGTCAATTTTCTTATGATCAACGGAGCAATTAGAAGTTTAGACCTTGTCCATCTAATTGGCTTCTCTCTTGGCTCTCATGTCTCTGGAAATGCTGGGAATACTTTGAGAGAGCTTGTGGGACAAATCCCTTCTAGAATTACAGGTCAGCTTTGTAATGAAAATGAAACAATTGATTTCTATAAATTCATATATTTTCAGGTCTTGATCCCGCAGGTCCTAATTTTTATAAAGGATTGAAGCTTTCCTCTCGCCAGTTATCAACTGAAGATGCCCACTTTGTCGACATAATCCATACAAATCAAGGAGCGCTGGGCATTTACAAGAACATTGGTCATGCCGATTTCTACCGTAAATTCTTTAACCATTTAACTCCATTACCAGATTAAAGGATAATTTTTGCATTTATTCTAAAGCTAATGGTGGAGGCCCCATCCAGAAGCCTTGCATGGTTGAGTACGGCCAACATCATAATAATGAAAGTGCAGTCGTCAGTAAGTACAACCATTTACAATCTTACTCGCAAAACAACAAATTCTCTATTTTTTAATGACTTTTCTCGCCTCGCATCGAAAAATACTAATCCCTTTTAATTTCATATCCTTTCCAGTGCTCAACACTTGTAGTCATTCCAAAGCGCCGTTTTTCTTCTCCTTATCAATCAACCGACAAATAACTGCTTGCAAATGTGACAGTCTTTTAGAATGGAAGACTACTTGTAGATGTAGTGAACAAGCTATTTTTGGGGAATACTGCGATCCTCGTACAAGAGGAACTTTTTACTTGGATCTGAATGAATAAATTATTCAATTCTTTTATACATGAAATCAAAACTAATAAAATTTGGCCATTTGACATCCTCTAATTGTTTGCGAGAGAACAAGGTTGTAATTACATATCTTACTTAATTACATAATAACTATAAAAATATTACGACTTTTCTACTACATACCTCATTTCTTAAAATCGCTTCCACTTCCCCTCTGCGTTTGTCATTGGCATTACGCAATCCTCATTTCTTTTTTGACACAAGTAGCTTCTCAAAAGGCATAGGTTGTTGTGGAGTGGAAAAGTGTAAGCTGATATTACATTTGATGGGATCAGAGAGGGACAAGAGCTATTAGATATTTTAAACTTTCATAGTATATTACTCATGATTTAAAATTTAGCCGTTTCAACCATTAAGCACGATGTCTCTTATTCGCTATACTTGACACAATTTATGACGTGGAATTTCTTTACCAATCCATATTTTAGTGTCATTTCTCGGTTGACACGGATCACTTCTTGATTAATTTTTGCTCGTGTTTTTCTTTTAATTTAAGGCAGTTCTTTTGGTGAGCATATTTTATTCGCATTTTAGTTTAGATTTTTAGTACGCAATTTCGCAAAATGTTTTAAATAAAAATGATTATTTTTTGAGTCTTTTGAAAAAAGTGAAATGGCAGAGGGTGTAGGACCAGTGGCAATAGATGGAGTCCAACTTATGTACCATTTGCTGGCAGAACGTCCCCGCTTTGTGCTTTCATGTACTGCTGGAGCACAACCGGTAAGTTAAAAAAAATGATCTTGTCCATTAAAGAAAGTGAGGTTCTCATTGCCCCATATTATTTTTACGTGTTAAATGACATATTTTTTATGGTTTATTTTAGCAAATGAAGAATGTTTACATTCACAACGTGAAGCGAGAGGATTACTGCAGAGAAGATCGGATCACGAATCAAAAGTTTTTGTTGAATTTCTTCCCTGACCAGGTGGACAATAATGAGTTGTGGGTGAGGGAGGAATACGAGTTGTCAATGACTGGATGGTATCCACCAGCTCTCTTTGTGGAGTATCTCTTTGGCACCCCAACAATTCCGATGGTCCTCAATATGAAGCAATGTTATAGCTGGGTTAGGACAATCCAGTTTGAGCAGTTCTCTTCTGTCTACGCAACTCTAAAGTTGGTGAGCGTTTTGGAGTCATGTGAAGAAATCAAAGTTTTGCTTGATGACGGAACCGTCTCTCAATCAAGGATTGATGAAGAATGTGATGCTTATGGATGTCCATACTTGAACCAAGTAGAGTCTCTTACCGTCCGGCACATGTCAATTTGTAGGAGCCCCGTGGCTTTCTCAAAAGGTCACTGGTTTGGACGCAGGTCTCGTGTCAACTGTTATGTCAAGTGGGCTCACATCGTCTTCCCAAACTTGGTCCATGTCAAGATCGACGTGTTCGGAAACGACGAAAATTTCCGTTGTATTGACAACTTCATGTCGAAATTTGAGACGAAGCCACAATTCGTCCCGCACAAATTGATCTTTAATGATTACACTATCCAAGCAGAGTATGATAGTGACCGTTTCCATCCATCAGTGCAGTGTCCACAGCCACCGGCTAAGGTCGTAGCACCAGCGCCTCATTACATGCGCTCTGATTTAGCCTTCATGAACATGCGCTATCATGTTCCTCTGGTGCCAAAGCCTCTTCCATCCGACTTGAGACTTCTTCCTGCATCTGACGATGACGATGATGATGATGATGAGTAACTCTGCTCAAAGCTTTAATTGTACAATCACAAGACAATTTTACCTTTGTGGTTGCCTGAGAAATAAATTATATAAAATGTAAACCTCCTCGTTTCTCTACCTTCTCATTCTCATAATTTATCACCCAAAAGAATCCACTCTCTGAAATTTTCATAGTTCATATCTCACAATTCGATTGCGGAGAAGATAACCCCAATCTTCTATCGACATTTATACACTTATTGGCAATCCATTTATTCTCCTTCTCCCAAGTTGATACAATATTCATATGAAATTTCATATAACGATGAGCACACCCACCCACCCTCATCATAAAGTGATGGTGGCAGTGTCATATCCTCAAGTCATCTTATTCGTTTTGGCTATATGACAAGAAATGTAAAAATTCTAAGTATGGCGATACCATGAAAATAAAAAACTTGTCCTGCTTTTTTTTCTCCTATCATCTCACTTTTTTCCTATGAAAAATGAGCCTTCGTAGACATTCCTCCCTGGATAAATGTGGATGTCGATAGACTGGCAAAAAAAAAACTTTTTTGATATGTGTATCCCTTTCTTTCTGTTGGTCGCGGGGATGCTGTGCTCTGACTGCTGCTGGTGTTCAAATTTATTGAACTAGTCAAGAGCGAAATAAGGTTTTATACTTGGGGAAAGAAAGAGAGAGAAATATGATTACGTATATTATTCACTTCCGCTCCTATGACTTTTTACTGCTCCTTTCTCTCAACTTGCATATTGCTCACTTAGTCTCGAATGAAATGCGGCGAAACCTAACCTTTTACATTCTCACCAAATGCACAAAAATATTTCGGATTATCGAAAGAATAAAATATGACGTGTTGTTGTAGCCTGAGCCCAATTTCCCCAAAATATTTAACAAAGCTACAATTTCTCCATTTTATTTATTTAAATTTAAAAATTAGAGCTGAAAATCAAAAATCCGATAAATATCTAGTGACAAGCTAATTCTCAAGCAATAAAAATTTTAAGACGATTTCCTTTCCCATTTCCGTTTAAATTTTTAACGATATATTGTCATCCGTCAATTATTCTATTTTATTGCTACTTTCCCTACGAATATCGGACTCCTATAAAAACATTTTTGTCATTTCTCTCCATATCAGCTCGGAGCACGCATTCCCTGTCCTTCCCTCCTGATCTTGAAAAATAGTGTGGCCGCGAATGTTTTTACTTGGAGAAAGCTGGTATGAAAAATATGCCTCACCCATGAATGGGTGACTGGTCGTGGGTGACTCCACAATAACAATGGTATTTACAAGATAACGTCCCCATCCCCCATAATAATGCCGTGCCACTCACTCCAATATTAATGGAGTGAGTTTCCAGTTTCCACCAGCCGACTATCTAAGCGGAACACCACGTGGTAGTCGCCCTCTCGTTAAAAACATGCACATTTTTATTACTTTTCCTAATACGGCTAGTCCCTCAAATTTCATATCATCTTCGCCAGCATTAAACCATTACTAGGGACTAGTGGCGGTCTCAGTATCTCCCTAGTAAAAAGAAAAAATCATCGAAGCAAAAGCAAAGTCAAAAAAATATACGCCAAATAAGCCATCTAGCTTATAACTCTCTTCATATTCCAGCTTTTTGTGGAAAAAGCCCTAATATATAATGTGACAGGGTGTTTTTCTCAGAGAGAAGAAGGGATGTGCCGATTTCATGCTTCCCCATCATTTTTCATAGAAATCCATTCCTATACGAACTGTATTAATAATATGCCCACCACACATACTCTAACTTTAAAAAAGTGGTATCGGTTCCTTCCATCCGTAATTTCATTCTTTTCTCTCTCCCTCTCTCTCTCCTCACATGAGAAATAGTATCTTTCTTCTAAAAAATGCTCAGCCATGGGGAGAGCAAGTCTCCAGATCACTGGAAGAAAATAAGGCACTGTCAGAAATTGTAAATATTACATGGAACAAAAATATATTCATTATATTGGCAGTAGTGGGTAGAGAAAGAAAGAGAGAGAGAGAAAGAAAAAAGCTATGCAATTTCTTCCCAAAACTTACCATCATATAAGAGAAAAATGATAATAGGAATACCACACATCCACTTGCTCCTTCAAGCTGAACAACGGGATCGGAAGGAAGGAGAGAGAGAGAAAGGAGACCAGTCACTAGTCTTTTTTCTTTCTCTAAGATGGGGAAGAATTTTTATATGAAAAAAATATTTATAACAGTTCCCATCTTATTATTATGTGGATAAGACGAGGGGGAAGGGTGGAAATATTATATTCATGGAAGAGGATGGAGGTTGACGTGTCGTCTTGCTGGAACCATCGCTCATCCTTTAATCCTCGCCCGTTGGCTACTTATTTTTTTTTCAGAGGATGCAGCAAAGCAAGAAAAGGGAGTATGAGTAGCACGCCATTAAATATTATATTTTTTTTCAGGGGGAAAGTTTCTTTCTCATGTGAGGAAGATGATGAGGATGATCATGATCATCTCTTGTTATTCATATGATCAAACATCATCATTCATAGAGAGTGGATAGAATGTATACATTTTTTCTTCTCCGGGTATAGTGTTCAGTCAAGCAAGAAAAGGACTTTGGAGGGTGAAATGTATGGAGGAGAAAAAATATGGAGGAAAAAATAATAATGGAGGAGTACAAGGAACATATCGTTCTGGCAGTTGTGACATGTGAGCACTTTTATTTTAGACTTTTGTTAGTCTCGGGTCGATGGCTACTGTTCATTCCGGGAGGAGGAAGGAAACGGGTGGAGGAGGAATGAATAGTGGAAAACGAGTTTGGGACACTCACACTTTATTTATGTTGGGGCAGTTAAAAAACAAGATGCATATTTTTATAACGCGTAATAAAAAAAATTAAACAAAGGGTTTTCATAATGACAGAAATAATTATTTTAAACTTATTTGGCAAATGCCAATGTTGTTAGATTGTCAAATTCTTTATTTATATCTAAAATTTGCATGGATAATTTTTGCACTTTCTCCAACATTGCCTCGAGATGTCGTCGTTATGAAAGTGAAGAATATGCTGGTTCCATCCTTCCTCATACCAATCTGTAATTAACAAAGAAAATCTCATGATAAACTTTTCGACATTTCTCCAACTGATTACGGTGACTTTCGACTCGGTTTATTTGTGCTCTTGTAAACCACAACAAAAAGTAAATTCGCATCTCAAACATACTCAGTGCCTATTACAATTCTCCAACTTCCCACTCAAAACTCATTTCACTATTCAAGATGGGACACTTTTTCTCTCACTTGAATGAGAACAAAGCTTGAAATCTGGTATTTCATTACAGAGAACACAGACATTTCATAGTCTTGTTCATTTTCTAGCTCTGTGTGTGAAAGCCACACCAAAAAACGATCTCATATTAGTCGCTCTCTTTCTGGTCACATCGTCATCATCTCACCTGTGTAATCCTAATAAAGAGAACAAAAAGCTACTCGACAAGAGCTTTAGAAATACCTGGAACTAGAGAAAATGAAATCCAAGCCTGAAAATGACGAGGGAGAGTATCAAAAACAAAAAAAAACATTTCCACTGAAGCCCATGCAGAGGAAAGAAAGTGAGAATAATTTCTTGTTCAAAATGACATTTTCCATTTCACCACATCAATCAATAGAAAAATATTTTTGGAGCACAGAGAAAGTAAAGTGGGGAGAGAGAGAGAGAGTAAAAATCCTCATCATGACAATCAGGATCGCATCAAATCACATAAAAAATATAACTCTACTCCCTTCTCATTTTCGTTAGAGAGAATGAGGACAACAAAGGGAAAATTGAGGACTGAAATGGAGAGTGAAAGAGAGAGTTTCTTCGGGTGATGGTGGTGTGCTCGTGGTAAGCTCTAAAAGCTCAGGTAGTTTTCCTAATCAATAAAAAGGGGAATAACAAGAGACAACAAAAGGATAAATAATATTATGACTATGCATGTCTCTCCACCTATATGAGGTAGTAGGTGGCTATATAACCTCGTTCCCTTTTTCTAAAACATCCATTTCCATTATCCCAGAGTGAAATGGACTTACACAGTATTTTTCTAAATGACAGGGAAGGACATGATGATCTAGAGAGTGTGGTGGGGACACGAGTGGAAAAAAGGGAATGCTTCTCTCTCACTCTCTTTCTCTGTCTGGAAAAAATAAAAACTTTTCACTCATTCATTCTCTTTCCATTAAGTTTGACTTAAGTCTTTTTTCCTTCTTCTTAAATAAGAATATACTCAGGGAAAAAGGCTGATGATGGTGAATGTGATGGTTTTCTCTACGTTTTTTTCTCTTTCTTTCTCTTTCTTCGGTAGGGGAAATTGTTTGGTTGATGAGCAGATGAGAATTTGGGAATATAAGGGGAAACTACAGTAGTCAGTGTTTTTTCTTCTTTCCACTGGCTCCAACTCTGGGTGATGGAAGGACATCACTATATAAGCCTTTATCCTGCCCAAGAAATAAAATGAAAAATAAGCTGAAAAAAAGAAGAAAAAAAACTCCACCACCAGCACAACTTATAAGGCCTTAGTTAAACATGCAGGGAAAAAAGAATTCTTTTTTTTCTCTCTCTCTAGAAATTCGTCGTCGTCTTTTCCTCCTCTTATATTTTTCTTCCACTCTCCTTTGTCGTCGTCAGTCAAGAGACATGCATGGGGAGGGTTTAACAGATGATGGCCATTAGGGAAATTGACAGTGAGTAAGGAGCAAGTCCAAGATGTGATGCTTCTCTAGAAGCTCCCCTTACCTAACTCTATATGAAGGGGAGAGAGAAAGGAAGTAGAAAATTTTCTTCTGTCTTTTCCATACAATCACCATCACATTTCTTCCCGACTCTCTCGGGTACGACGACAACGACGTCCACAAAAATATCCTTTTTTTTCTTCTCAAGAAAAAAAAGTGAAGGACTCTCGTTTTTTTACGATGTTACATCTTATAATGGTTTTGTATTAGTGGAGAACATTAGTCGTGGAATGGGAGTAGTCATGGAATGGCATGCATGGCATCATCGATGATATTACCTCGTTTTTCCCTCCTGGCGTACATGCCATCGTCATCATCCTCTGGTATGGGATGCCGGTGGTGGGGGTATTATTAGTGAATGACAAGGACGAAGTAGTCCTTCTCCCTGGCTCCTCCTTAGTGATTACAGAAGACCAGATGTGCTTCCTCTCCCTGTCCTCGTCATATCCATTTCACAGCCATTCATTATGCAACCAGGAAAAAACCGGGAGAAAGGAATCCTTTTTTCTCCACAATTTTTCCCCATCCTCCTTCTAGAAAAAAAGAAAAAGAAAATGGAATCAATTTAACATAGTCAATAGAGCAAAGGATGGACTGGAGAATGGAGACTTTTAATAATTGGTCCTATGAAGACCTTCAACATTTTTCGAGCTTATCATAAAATTGAAGCAATTCATTCCAGCCTCTTAGGCATATACTTGTACACTATATCGTATCATCCTCATCAATAAAGTCATATGAAAAGCTTTGTAAGTAATCTGCATTAGTAGTTAGAGAATATTTTTAAGTCGTAACCGATCGATCTTTCGTGTAGGAGAGTATGGGCTTCTCTCTCTGGAAAAATAAGGAGCTACAGGGTCGACTGGAGACGGAAGACCATCAACTCCCAATATATTTTGTAAATAAGCAAGAAAGCAATAAAGGAAAAAAAATCCTTTCAAGGACCAAAGGAGAGAGAAAAAAGTTGGAGAAAAGGATGAAGGGAAGACAGGGCCATTTACCTCCTCCGGGAAAAAAATCATTAGCAAGCACACTCAAACCCAGCCAGCCGCTCAGAGTGCTCTCTCTCCTCAGAAAAAAAGAAACCAACAAGGCACAAAAATAAGAAGATGATGAACAAGGAGAAATATATTTGAAAGGTTGAAAAGGCTTTCCGTACTTTTCTTTTTCCCCGTTTTCATTTAGAAAAAAAGAGAATTTTCTTTGACTTACTTTCTATCTCTTTGGAGAACTGGAGATGAGATGAATTAAGATTTTATAGGGAAAAATGTATAACTTTTTCTCTATATATTTGTTACGCTGAAATGAATGAGTGGGGAGATGGATGGATGAATTGAAAGAGGAAGTTGAGAGAAGAAGGCGAATTTAGAAAGAGAGAAAAAGAAGAGAAAAAAAATGTGGAATGTTTTATATATTTTGGTTTAACTCAACCAGGAAAAGAAAAAATGTTGATGGCTAACTTGTTAGGTGGATATTTATAAATATAGTTGAAACTTGTTCGAATCAGATGAAAGGATGCTGACATGGCTTAGAAATGGAAAGGTTTTTCTTTGTTCTTCAAACCATCTCAAGTAAGACGGTTTTCTCCAAAGGGGAGCACCACAGGCAACTGTTTGTGCAGCTATCTTAAAATGTAAAACATTCTCTTTTGATGATACTCGTAAATTGAAATGTCAATAAGAAAATGGTCAGTTGATTGGCTCAAAGTAAACACTTGTGACAGATAATCAAGATGATCAGGTTCGCGTGATTCGTAAAGTAAATATTTTCTACATATCCCATTCTATTTACTTTAGGAAAATCCAACCAAGAAGAGGGGGATTAGATCAAAGAAAAAACTGTCAAGTTAGCCGTTTCCTCTCAACCATTCCATAAAAAATAGCCGGACAATCCTTGGATAGGGGGAGAGAAAAAACGATACAAAAAACTGCAATGGAAGCATGATCAACCTCATATTTCTCCGTTAAATTGGCATTAGTGGGATATCGAAAAATATTCATGACTTTTATCCCCACCGCCTTCCCAAAAGAGCTTATAAGAAGACCACCGACATCAACTTGACTCGATCCAAACATGAGAGGACGATGACGGCTATTGGAAAAAAGAGGACGTTTGGAATAAAAATGTACTGACTTGTGATGGGATATAAGCATTAAAGTTTACTTATGTGATGACGAACAAGCCATATTTTTTCTAGTGGTCTCCATACAGGATGGGGAGATTTTTTATATTTTTTTTGGAGGAAACAAGCCATTACATTTCCTAAACACGTAGGAAAAGATGTAGTTTGGTTGGGATAAAAATGTATTCCAACATGTATTATGCATGTTGAGTTGTGTGGAGTGCAGTGGAAAGAAGGTAAGGCAGGAGTGGATGTTGAAATGATGGAAAAGACTGAAGCAATAAGGGCAACATTCAAATAAGAATGGACAGAAAATATAGATAAGCACATCCACATTTCCATGATGAGGATATGGGGTCGACTAGGGAGAGAAAAAGAGTGGTTGTGAGTAAGCCTATTCTAGATGAGATGACCACAAGTAGTTTTCCCCATAATAAAATGGTGAATTCCAAATTCCTCTGAAAGGGAGGAAAGCGAGAAAAAATAGAAAAAGGAGGACTCCTCTTCTCTCTCTGTAAACAGAGTAGAGGAAGCCAAATCCCTTGGGATTGTTTTTTGAAATATTCAAAAGTTTCCTAGTTGACTTGGAACGGAAGTGAAAATTGGAGTGGGGATGGATAGACTTTAGGGACAAGTTGGAGAGTTCGAGGTGGGCTTGTATCACTGCAGAAAAAATATTCAGAGAAAAAGAATTGTAAATTTAGAGTGGAATGAACTTTTATGTCCATTTGTTAGGACGTCTGGAGAAGTAAGTAGAATTAGCGTACGTAGAAATGCATGTCGTTCTAAGTTTATGCAAAGCAACACGTTTTCTTTGCGTGACCTAAATTATGACTTGAGGAAAAGATGAATGCTTCAGGTACAAAACGTTACCTTATCATGCTGCAGTATGGCTTATTTTACTTTTAACGATTTTCATGTACAAAAATAGTCAATCCTGTCCATTAGAAAACTTCTAAAACGAAGAATTATCATTAGAAGATAGTCGATAATGACAAACCTACCATTTCTTTACTAAACGTTGAGTAAACGATTGAAATTTTGAATCATATAAAAGAAGGAATAGTTTAAAATTTTGGATTAGTTAGTCCCCGGCACTCGGCCCGATAACTTTTCTAAGAAGGACTGCAATTTTTAACGTTCTTTAGAATTCGACTTTGACTAAAAACTATCTCGTTTTGACCCCAAAATGATTCCATTTGCCCCCAGTAAGCCCCAAAAAGTGATTACTTATCAGGCTCCTCAGCACCCAGTACGACACCGGATCCCTGAAACCATCGAAGAGAATTCAGCCCCATCAGAATCCGGCAGTGAATCTGGAAATCCTCGAAGTAAACTGAGGGACGTTTCGCGACAAGATTTTCGGTGTTTGAAGGGCGAAATCTTGAAGCATTTTTCCAATATGGGGCTCATCGGCTACACGGAAATCCAGCATTTGGACGTGAAGCAATACAAATACATTCTGAAGAAGGATGTGATGCCGTTTACAGTGAGGAAGGTTGTGAGCCCTTTTGAATTCTACGTAGAGATGGACTTTGATGGTGACAACTGCATCCTCGATTTCAAAAAGCTTCATGCGAGAATGCAAAAGTATTATGCAGATGGAAAAGTGGTAAATTTATTAGTTTATTTTTAGTTTTTTAGTTTTTTGGTTTTATTTTCTATTTTCTATTAATTTTTCAGCCCATCGCCCATCCCTATCCTGACAAGGGTGTCTGCTACGCTTGCAAAGACTTCAATGACGGCGAATGGTATCGAGTACGCATCTACAATATCAACAAAAAAACAAGAACCGCCACCGTTTTCTACTGCGACATGGGAAAGTTTCAAGAAGCCAGGTTTGAAGACATCAAAGCCTTACAACCCCAGTTTGTCGCTTCTGCTGCTCAGCTCTTTCGTGCCTACCTTTACGATGTCATCCCCACAGACAACACCCTTGAATGGAGTGACGAAGCTACTGATTACTTCAAGAAGATGGTGGTGGGGAAGAAGCTGGATGGAATTGTGATGGCGCGTTCCGACTCATTGGTGAACAAAGATGCGCCAGAGATCTACGCTAACTTGGGAATGGTACTGATTGACAGACCAAACATCAAGCAGGAGGACAAGTCGTGCACAATTAATGCGCAGTTGGTGGACAATGGATATGCAATTGCTTTGGGAGTGTTGTAAGTATTGAAATATTTTACATTTTTATGCAGAAATAATAATGGTTTGTGATTTTTTATAGCTCTGGATGCAAACACCAACTCATGCCAAAGGAGCTTCAATATCCAACTATTGACAAGGAAGAGATGATAAAACTATACCCAAAGCCACCTCAACCACCTCCAACTCAAGCGCCAGCATTGGCACCGATGGCCAACATGAGTTTAATCTTTGGTAATACAGACTACAGGCATTTAATGCCTCCGAGGGATGCTTGGCTGCCGAAGAAGTATCTACTGGAGAGCAAGAAAGGTAAAGCTTTCATAAAAGACTAGTTGTTTTGCATATTTAATAATTTCGAGTTGAAATGAACAAAATGTAAATGATTTTCTAGATAGTCACTGTCCTCTCCCTGAGAAAATGGCTGAGCGACTGGTCCGCATCAAGTTGAGCTATTGCATTGCGCCGAATTTCTTGATCGTGCAAACTTTTGAGGAGAGGCAGAAGATGCAAGAGATGCAGGAAGGTATTCAGCGTGCAGTTAAAGACGAAGCGGCTCCAAAGGAGTTTTATCCTGGGATGTTTGTAGCTTGTGAGGTTAGCGATAACACCGATAGTACGACTACTATAGCGCGTTATTGCAGAGGAGTGGTGAAGCAGATCATGGATAACAACAAGACTATTAAGGTAGACAAAATGCTACTTTTTACGTGCTTTATTTTATGCAAATTATTAAAGGTCAATGTATTTTTGTCTTTCAGCTTCTATTGGTGGACTACGGTAACGAGATAACTGTGAAGCGATCTGCATGCTACAAGCTCCCCACCTTCTTCGAGCAAATTCCATCTTTCGCCCACCGCGTCCACCTAGACTCAACAGGAATTATACCTGGAGGACAAATGGGATGGAGCTACGATGCTGGATATTCCTTCAAGAAGTATTTGCACACGTGGGAAGTGTCGAAGCCAAAGTATTACCTCTTCCGTCCCCAACACACTAGATGTATCGAGGTAAACGACTTCAACCAAGAGATATCCTACAGCTCTACAGAAAAGAGGTGGATTGCCGGACCCGAGAAGAATCTCAATGTTAACAAGCCAATAAATGAGTTGAAGAGCCATCCCCTCATTGCAAGTCTTTACCATTCTCTCGGGGTGGAAATCTGGTATGAAGTATTTGTTGGAGAGAATCCACCCTTCTGGTTCTTCAACAACCTTTGCGAGTCCCTAGTCAGTAGTGGACATGCGAGATACAAGAGGTGCTCGAAAGGCGCTGATTTACTCCACCTCGATATTATCAACAAGCTAAAGGAAACTAAGGTGGAAGTCGAAGCCCCCGCACATCTCCAGCAGAGACTTCAGGCTGGCAAAATGAAGAATGGCTTATCAAGTTCAAATCAAACCGGAGCTTCTTCCACCTCCTATGCTAGCACTGCTTATACTACCAGATCATCGGTATCAGATAGAGAGGTGGAGTCGACGATCACCCCGTGTGAGGATTCCACAGAAGAGTCCACCACCAT
Organism: Rambutsinella grinnellia; assembly: GCA_027743725.1. Taxonomy (NCBI): domain Eukaryota; kingdom Metazoa; phylum Arthropoda; class Collembola; order Entomobryomorpha; family Entomobryidae; genus Rambutsinella; species Rambutsinella grinnellia. Next base: position 9,451 of record JAHZMU010000851.1, on the reverse strand, counting down.
GGATGAGGAATCAACAGCCTTAGATGACAGCGATGATGATGGCAGCGACTGGTCCATTTCATCTTAATTTTTAAAGAGGGTTTAGCTATGAACTATTTTTGACTCGGAATTATGGATTTATTTTTAAGTAGTCAATTTCTAACCTTAATATTACGCGACGGATAGTGGCAAACCGTCATATGAACATACCCGGCTGACTATTGTATATAAACTTTGTAATTCTCTAATTATATCTATTTTAAGTCAACGCACAATGAACTTTGCATTGGCTTTAAGACTGTATTTCTTGTACAATTTTTTTTGACTTGATATTTTGCAAATTATGAAATCTCTAGAAAAAAATGGGTCGTATTGTTCAATGAGATAGTCAAATATTATGTGGAATATTTCTTTACTAATTCTATTAAGATTTGTGACAGAAGTTTATGAATTTGTATATTTTATCGCAACAAAAAAAACTTTTAACGCAAAAAAAAACTCGAAAAATAAAATCGCAACATATTTTTACAATAAAATCAGTAAATTTCTTCACTTTCATCAGTTATTTCATAATACTCATCTAGTTTCTTAATCGCCACTTGAATTTCATCAATCAGATAAAATAATTACATATATTCCACGTAACTCTGATATCATTTTTATCATCACACAATTCTTTCCCATTATTTCTCTCATTCTTTTCGCTTTGTGTCTCGAATTTTTTAGGGTTCTTCTTTCATCTCAAAACATCTTGTCCCCTTGATCATCCAATTCAGAGATCAAACGAAATCTTTTGATTTTTTTCATTCTCCAACAACCTTTCTCATCATCAGCATTGTGACTAAAAAGTTGATAAAAAAATCACTTTTAAAAAAGCAATTCAATTGGTGAACAAGAGATGAGTCTTGTATTCCTTTTTTAAAATCTTTTTCTCCCAAGCTTATATATTGCTCATGAACAATGAAATTTTGTGCTCATCAGCTTTTACAAAGGGCGACCCTTTTTTAAAACTCTTTTTCGTAATCTTTCATTTCGATATGAATTGTGGAAGGTCAAAGGATTATTGATTGAGCAGGTAGAAATTATAAAGTTGAAATATATTATTAATTTAGGGTAAAATTATAAAGTCAGTCAGTTGAACTGACTCAGTTCAGTATCCACTCAATTTCTTTCAATGACCAATGAGATAACAGCCATTGTTTCAATCGCCTCAGGCCCAGTCTATCTGAATTGAGAGGGGAGAGTATTGGATAATGCGCACAAGCAAAAGCCACAGAGTACCGGTCACTCACAGCATGTTCTTAAATTTCTGTTCGAGCTCACTAGCTTCCCCTAAAATTTCACCCTCATTCATCCCTACTGGCTAGTGTAGTGGATGGAGACCACCTCCAACTAGATATGTTGCAATTTTATTCTAAAATATTCGCAAGTGCTTCCTCGAGCTTCGAACGTGATGGCATCAATAAGATTTCATACTTAAAAAAAGGGTAATGACTTATCCCTCAAACTCTTTCCCTCTCACACTCTTAATATTTAATAAAGCCGATACTTTCCAATCTTATTCAAGGCCTTAATTGTGTGAGGATTGTTGACTCATCCGAATAGTAAATGGGTGCACATACACGTGAGAAATCCTTTTTAAAAAATTCTTTCTCATCATCTTTTCCTGATCAGAAAGGATTTCTCCTTGTATGGCGCAGAGAGCTTTACCTCTTTACCTGAGAATGATGAGTACCCCGATGATGTGTCCTTTTCTGATGGAAAACCTTTTCACACCTTTTATTCCTGTCTTCCTTTCCTCTTCCTCATTCAGAGACGACAAAGGGCAATATTTTTTACGATCATGTGCTCTCTTCCCATACGGGATGGATCAAGAGGTATATGCATGCATGCACATAATTTCTTCTCCTTGATTCCGTTGTTGGAATTTCCTGATTAGATTTCCCCAGAGAGAGGAAACTTTTTTTCCCAGTCAGTCCTCCATATATAGCTCTAGCTATTTACGTAAATAACTGGAGAAAACTCACTTTTTTTTAACTGGAGGTAATAAGAAGGTGAGGGGAAATGTTTCTATCCTTTTCAACATCATCTTCTTTTTTTGTCAACTGGAAATGGAATTAGAAAAACTCTCCCTTTTCCAAACTATAAGTACGTACTGACTTTTTAAAGGAACTGAAAAGTTTTTATTGAAATTTGATTATAAAAGGAGTAAAATGAATCATCATCGTCGTCTCACGATGGATGAAGAGAAAGAAAAATAAATTTCGCAATATATTTCTCTCTCAGAGTCTTGCAAGTAATTCTGACCCAGGAGAACATTTCGTGTAACTTTATATACAGGAATAATGGGTATTCGAGAAAGTAGTTTTCACTTTGATGCCAATGATGAAGGAAGATGAGAGATGAAATTGAAACTTGAAGTTGTCTCTTCAAATAATTTATTACTCTGTACTCTACGCACCTATATGGAATTATTGAAGGATGAAAGGGACTCTGAGAAGAAAGGATTATGTGAAGGATTCTCATTTCCCCTTTTTTCTCTTTACAGAATAGTGTCGATATAAAAAAGAGCAGTCAAATATTTCTCATTGCACAAACTAAGTAGAAAGTGTTGTAAAAAGTGATCAATCCGAGTAAATAAGTGATATGGGTACGTATTCAAAGTGATAATGATTAGTTCTTTAAAGAAGATTTCAAAACGGGGAATGATCACTGGAAAAAAGTAATGAGATAGTTTATTTGCGCTTTACATAAACTTTTCCTCAAACTCGTCTTGCAAAATATGGAATGAAATATGTAAGAAATGAAATGATTGTTGAGAAAAATTTATGTTTATCGTACAAATTATTTTGTACATTATTTTATACAAATCTCTTTGAAATTTGTAATGATTTGGTTGAAATTGTGTGATTTTTCATACTTTTGTTTACACCTATTCTGAAAATAGATTGGAATTAATCTATTAGAAATGGGATTAGAGGGATTTGTAGTTGAAATGCAAAGCTTTTGCCATCATCGCATAACTCTCAATTAAAAGGGAATAAATTTCTCCAGATCAAAATTGTTATCCACTTTTAATTCCCGTTTATTCTCCGCTTCCAACAACTCCTCATTCATATGAAATTCTCACACAAACATTTTCCCATGCAGAGAGAGAGAGACGGAATGCTCATCAAAAGCCGGAAGTGGGTATTATCAGATGCGGTTAACTCCTTCAGTAGCGCTTCGTCCCTCTCTTTTAATCATTGATGAATGGCTATGAAGCAACTCAGCCAAAGAAAATTATATCCTTGAGGGAGAAATAAATGGACAGACTGCTCACTACCACTACCTTGTCTTGATTGACAGATTTATTTTTCTAGAGAAAGAAGAGCGGAGAGCCCTTCAGCATAAATAATGGAGGAAGTATAATCCTTTGTTTTCCATTATTTATTAAAAAGCAAATATATTGAATGGAGAACAAAGAATTTTTTCATAAGCGAGAGATATATGCTCTCTCTCCGTCAAAGTCAGGCTATTATTCATCCGAAAACAATTGAAGCAAGAGCCACCTCTATTTATTCTTCGTGGTCGTCCCTTCATCCTTCTACTGGACATTATAATTATGGAGAGAATAATGGAATATTTTATAAAGACTTTTTTCATAAAGAGTACATCACTCATTCTAAACATTTTTTACAGAGAAAATACTCATAATTCATATCCCACCGTGCATAAATAAAAAGGGGAAGACCCTTGTTGTTTCGCACGTAATCAATAAAATCAATCAGTATTGCTCCTTTATTATGAGAGTATTGATATGATTAAGGTGGTGGTGAAAAATTAAGGTAGATATTATATAAAATATTTTTTTGTCTACTAAAAATGAGTTGGAGAGTTTATAATCAGTTTACTCCATCAAGTGAGTGGGATGAGAGACCATGACAGAAAATAAAATATCTGCAGGAAGAGATTACTCTGTGGAAGGAAGGATATGCATATATCTCAACTCTTATGATATATCTCTTCCCCTCTGGCCTGGAGACTACCAGCACGTTTTTTAGTTGCTGGAGAATCGACTCTGGAGTGTGGAGGACGGCCATGGGCGAATAAGTTATTGATTTTTTCCATCCATTTTTATTTCCTTCTTCACTACAACTAAAAGAAGTTCATTATCGACAACTTTGGACGCTGTTTTTCCTCGATTTTGTATCAATTAATTAATTACGGATTGTATTTTGATTCTAGAAATTTATTTTCTTTTAAGTAACGTATTTCTATTTAAAAAATTATTCTCTAAAAACTTTTCTACAGCCTTAACAAACTGTAAACTATTGTAGAAGTTCGATCAAACCAAGTCTTTCTCTTCACTGTTGACATTATGCAAATATCCGGGATAATTTATGCTCACATGTGTCCCCTTTATATTATCATCTCGCCCCTTCCCCAAAGCCTTCCGTTTTCAAATGTTTAAAACTTGTAATTTCACTCTGATGACCCATAGCTTGTGATAAGGCAGAAAAATATTAAATTCTAAACTGAATGAAAAAGGGATTGAGCAGATGGATCCATAATGACCAGGTTTGGAATGTCTGCATAATATATGCACATATAAATATATTATCAGTGTTTTTTACTGTGACAAAATGCAAGCAAATGGATACTCTCAGATAATGCGTTAGTGCTCATATTACATCTCCCGAAATAAGCCTTCTTTTATATGAGAGCATTTCTCTTTTAAAATGCACACTGATATGCATTTCAATAGAGGATTTTTTTACAGCTCTGGTCACCACCATCACTACCTTGAAAGGGTTAAAAGAGAGAGTTTCCATTCGAATAAAAAAATCCCATCTCTGGCGAGAAAAACTATCCATTCATTCATCACACGGTTATATCAGTCCATAAAATTGTTATGGTCTAGTTGGAAAATATCAGTTTTGGGATGTGGATGGACATTACATGATTTTTATCCGAAATGTTTAGTTTTGCTGGGGAAAACAAACAAAAATAAATGGGCTACGATATTTTTTTTCTGCTGATGATGTCACATTTCTCCCTTTCATTTCCCAGGCGACTAGCTAAGAATGGGATTTGTATGGATAAGACGACCACTCTAATATCATGTAATGTGTGTGCACAAACCATCAGGCCCATCATACATGCGTAAAAAACGGGGGGAGAGCTTCTCTTCTCTCATGTTGTTCTCTGAATTGGGATAAAGGAGGAATATATTATTGTCCAGTAGACGGAGCAAAGCTATAAAACTGGAATGACATGAAATCGAGTCATGTAGACAAAATAAAAATAAAATAAAAACGGGAAATGGTACGAAAAAAGGAAGAAAATTGAGACAATTTCTTCCATGAACCTTCTCCCTTGTACAATTCGTGCGTGCAATGTACTGTAATGTAATATAATGGAATTGGAATCCCTTTAAAAGAAGGAAATGGGAGCATCATCGTGGACATTCTCCACTCCTGTGGGATTACATACTTTCCTTCTTCTTCTTCAAATGGCCAGAGAAAAAGGACGTTGGAGTTTTGACTAAGGCAAAAGGCCAGTGTGGAGGATGAGGTTTCCCATCCAATTTTATATGAAACCATGCATGGAGCCAGTATGGAAAACAAAATAGTCAGCTACAACTTTTTCTCTCTTCCCTCTCACTTCTCTCTCTCAAGAAACAGACAATAAAAGGAAGACAAGAGGGATTCTCCACCAGGAAAATGACAATAAAAAGAATTACATTTTTTCTCCCTTTTCCCCCTACTTTTTTTCTGCAGAGAAAATTGGGAACGGAGAACGGGAATAAAGGAATCATAACTGTTTTCACAAAAGCTCCAAGACCATACTCTCCATATCCCTTTAAATATGTGGAGAAATATTTTTCTCTCTCCTATAAAAAAATATGCAATATTAAGGGAATGAAAGGGCAAAGAGAAGTGGGCGACCATCCACAAAAACACACAAACAAAAATATACAATAAGTAATAGAGACAAATAATATGAAAAGAGAGAAATGGCTGCTATCACATCCCACAGATAAAAGCGCCAGCTAAGCGTAAGCAAAGAAGAAAGGATGAGAGAGAGAGAGAGAGAAATGTGGAAAAAATAAGAAAGTTTTTATGACTTTTCTTTATATATTTTTTAGGAATTGAATTAGCTTATGTTGCTCCCTCTTCCCAACTAGCATATGTCCTTATTATGAGTTTGATGGTGGGAGCTGTGCGGTTTTATTTTTTATGCAAAAGCCTTATTACAACTTTGTTTGGAGGGAATGAGGAGATGAGAGAGGCGAGAGTGGATGTTGCATGTCCACACTCTGACTCCATCTGGAATATAATAATCTAGAGATGTAGAAAGTGGATGAAGGATTGAAATTGACAAGGACATTGTATAGTCCTTCCATATAGCCGGGCACGAGAGAAAAAGAGTTTTTACGATGAGATGGACCCTCTATTACTTTTCTTGAGAAGATCAAAGGGAAGAAGAGGAAAAAAATGACAGAAAACGTAGAAAAAAAAATTCTGGGATATTTGTTTTTTAATGAGAATTTCTCCTCCTTTTGTACAATAACAGATTGGGAGAAGGGAAGGACGGTGACAGGAGGAAAGGAGAAAGAGCCCACATTATTTTCTACTTTTTCTGACACAAGATAGATCGAAGAGACGAAGTCAAAGGAGTGGAGATCCAAGAAGGACATGAGGATAGGAAGGAAATATNAGGAGAAAGAGCCCACATTATTTTCTACTTTTTCTGACACAAGATAGATCGAAGAGACGAAGTCAAAGGAGTGGAGATCCAAGAAGGACATGAGGATAGGAAGGAAATATTCGTTTAGAAAACTTTTCTCATACTTTTTCTCTTCCGACGTCGTTTCACTAAAAAAAAGTTTCGTGGAATTGCTATGTTTAGAAGAGGAAAAAAGATTGAGGGAGTCAATATGTCCTTCCAAATGCTACTTTTATTGATGGATGATAAATCAATGGGAGGAAAAGTGGGATTTGATGATGATGATGTTTATGTTGCTATATATCAGGGTATATGACAAATGATTTAACTAAAATATAGGATAATGACCTGTTTAAAAATAGGCTGTTAAGTGCACTCGCAACAATTGATAATTAGCTCTAATCTCATATTATTTACCTTAGCAAAATGCTTGAGAGAAACTATTTTTACCTAAAATATATGCCATTTAATAGTACTATATGGAGTGGTTATTAGGGGACCAACTCCAACTATGTTACATTTTGTATGCTTTGCATTATTTTGTTATGGCTATTCCATCCATCTCTTGTCTGTAAAATGGAGGAGGGTTCCCCAAATGGAACATGGGATAAATACAACTCCCACTTTTTTATCCAGAAAAGGGAAAAATGTATTTGGAGAGAGAATCCCTACGCACATATATAAAATGATAGGGGTCATAGTCATATGAATATAATTGCATTCATGTATGCATTCGAACTGCATCCACCGTCCACTGATGATGATGACGATGCTCGAATGTTACCATTTCTCATTCTACTTCCGTAGAAAGGCCGAAAACTAGGGGCTTTCACTCTGCACATTTCATATGGAAAAAAGCGAAACAATGCATTTATGCAACGCTTGCTATTATAAAGAGAGAGGGATGGAGATGCAGTTTGAAAAGGAGAAGATCAGCTAAATCATAATATCAGGGAAAACGTATGCTCTTTCCGGGGGAAAAGGATGAAACCAGCCATGATTAGAATGGTAGTGTTGGAGACTGAAATATGAGGGAGAAGAATGAAGGACTGGAACATTATCCAGGAAAGCCTTCCTGCATTTCAACCAGCAACATGAAATGGTGGAGGAGGAAGGGTGGTGGTGGATAATCAAAAATGGGGAATTATGCTATGTCCAAGCAGACATGTACATGGAAAATTCTGTCATTACTACTATTATATGAGGAGGAGGGGAGCCAGGATTAATTTCGGATGGAAAATATGGATAGGTTTGGAAAGGGGAGAGGAAGCGTTTGGACATAAGAGACTATAGCACTTTTATAACTTGCTAGTCATCACTTATTTAAATTATCATGGCAGGTGTGAATTTTCACTTAGATTTTAAAAATATAAAATCCAATAATTTTTATAAAAATCCTTTCCAAAAATCAGAACTAGTGTTAATAAAAATCAACGTTTTCCCTTCCCTTTCCCTGAAATTTTTACATTCTTATTTAACACTAAAACATTTTAAAAAATCCCTTTTTAACTCGCACCAATCCAAAAACTAGCATTTCCGGTTTTCCTCTTTTCTCACCTCTCACCAGATCCACACTCATTCCATATTTGTAAACTACTTGAGCTCCCCAGGCTTTTCAAACGAATTAATTTGAATATGAAAAAGGAGAATTCAAAACCTTTTGATTATTTTAGTGGAATATGTTATATATAATTTTTTGTAGAAACAACATAAAAACCAATTGAAACCAGTTTATATCCGATTGAATCTGAGGGCACGTGTTCCTCTACTCTCATCAGGTGAAGAAGATCAAACAAAAAGTGTAAAAAACTAGTCTCTCAACAACCATATATTTCTCTTCTACTCAAATACTTCCACTTTTCATCTCTCGTGGGGAAAGTGAGAGGTAAAAAATACAGAATACTTTTTAATTGGCACGTACAAAGTACGCACGTCGAGGCAGATGCGAAGTAGCCGAAAGCTCAAAATTTTTAAATAGACTAATTTTTTAAATAGCCAATCCAACCGGTTTCCTTCGTTGGACTCGCGACGGGTGGACACCGCATTGAAATGATTTTTTAGTCACATAAAACCAGTTCGAAATAGTGTTTGGTGGACTACTAAATACTAGATTAGGAATATGATACATCCTTTTATTCCATGGATTTTTATTTTTATTAAAAAATTAGTATTTTTTATCATTTTCAAAGCTTCTTTTGACTTTCTCTCTACTGATAGTAGTCAATAAGGTTGTAAGTGATAAGTGTAAAACCACCAGGAGCAAACAAAACGAATAGAATTGATTTTTATTTGATTGCTCTTTTCATTCTTGGACAGCGGGGAAACCGGTGACCAGCACTGGTCACTTTGTAATTGTAAGCATAAAACCTACATTTGTACGTGGTCATCCCGGATATAAATAGGCTACCGTATCATATCATCTCATTCATTTTTCAATTTTTTATCCCTCCCAATCTGGCAAATTAGAACAAGTTGGTCAAAGCTCGATTACCTTCTTATTCTCGACATCTTCATCCCCATCAGTCAAGGCAGATGGACCGATTCACTCTTTAATCTTAATCAGATTTGATTCACGTGAAGCACAGCATTTTTTTCACAGCACATCTGCATATGCAAATGCTAATCAAATCAGCTGCAGTTGGACGATAACCTTTTTACCCATCACGTGCACATCCTGCTTAAAAATTTCTATTGGAATGAATAGAGATAATTTATTCTTGAATATGCAACCACTTCACTCTCTGAATAATTTTAAATATTC
>JAHZMU010000850.1:0-15787 GCA_027743725.1 Rambutsinella grinnellia | reverse complement strand
ATGCTGTCGAGAAGATTATTGAGAGTTGGGTAAGTATGAATGGGAGTGGGGCTGAACTGCAAATTTTTAACGAGATTTTGGAGTCGAATGGATTAAAAGGATGTGCAGGTAAGTAAAACTAGTTTTCATTTTAATAAAGAATTGATTTCAAATTCATGTGATGGCTTAAAAATATGAAATAAGCTGCACAAAGCAATAAATCAATTTATCATTGGCTATTTAGCTTGCTCATATTGATAAAGTACTTGACTTGGCAAATGCTTATCATTCCATCTATCCATCACTTTTTTTTCAGAGATGCTTAACGAAACTTTTTATACTGACTCATCTTCCCCAATTAACCTTGAAAACAAAAATGAGCTTGTTGTTGGCACTCCGTGTAAGTGTATTGATTTATTAAATGCAATCTAATTTAATTTTTGAACCTTGCTATTTTTTCTAGATTGTTCAATAAACACAATTGTGGCTGCCTTCAGAAGCTTCCCCACAATTAAATGTGAATGGGCATGGACAACGTTTGCCAATAAGTTGCAGGTTTCACCACTCATAATTGGTAAATTGAGGCAGGACCTTATCTTGGATAAAGTAAACTTTGATGATGTCATCCGGGGCGTTATAGAATTATGGATTGGGCAATGTGGAAAGGATGCAAAGTTGATGAAAATCATCGAAGCTTTAGAGGAAGATGAGCAAACTGTTCGTGTAGGAGGTGAGGCATGTCAAATTAATTTGAATTGGCTTAAGTAAATAATTAATTTTTTATTAAGATGAAATCCGACTTCGATTCAACTTGCCTTGCGCTGGTGCAGATAAAGACCTTAATTGGGACAAGTTGAGCTCTGGATTTCAGCGGAAAGTAAATAATCACATTGCAAAAGTCTGGCCTGATATTAAGTTCAAATCAGAGTCAAAATTGGATCGCGTAGTAGTTGGAAAAAATGGTAAAATTATGAATTGATATTAATTATTTTTTAGATATTCCATAAATATTTCGATGTGATTTGTTTGTATTTTTATAGATTGCTCAATTCGCAATATAATTGCAACTATTCAACAAACACCCTGCTTGAATGTGGTATTTGAGAAGTGGTCTGAGATAGCAATCGGATTGTCAATTTCATTTCAAGAAATCCAAAAAATTAGACAAGACATCATATTAGAAAAGAAAAGCATGATTGACGCTCTCCACGCCGTCCTTCAAAAATGGAACGAGCAAAACAAAAACGAAGCTATTCTAAACGAACTCATTTGGGTTCTGGAATTGAATGGGTTAAACTTGCTTGCTGGTAACTCAACTATTCCTTTTAAATAAATGCCAATATTAATTTTGCTTTTCCTTTAGATCAATTAAGGGACAGATTCAAGCCAACGAAAGACATAACGCCGGAAGAAGCTGATGAAAATACTTTTCCAAAATCAGCATTGGATGGGCAACTCCTCTCCGATTTAATAAATGGGAGGAAGCCACGCGTATTCAAGCCCACAATCCCACCAAGCTTAAGCTATTACATTAGTCGTAAAATCTTAACGCGAAATATCATTTCAAAAACGATTTTTAAAGCTGATGCTGAAGACATTTTCATAATTTCTGGAATGGAACGACACGAATTAACCGCATTGGTAGGGCCTTTCCTTACCAGTACGTCCACAGATGAGTTGGACTCGGGGTCTGTAACCTCCCGCTTCATAAATTTGGATTTGCCAAGTCATTTTTAAAAGATTTGTAAAAGAGAGAAGAGAAAAAATGTGCATCTTGTCCATTATTCCTCAGATGATGGAAAATTCAGATGGGTAAAGTCAAGAGGAGAGGTAACTGTTCTCCAAAAGCATGTGGAGATAGCTCAGCAAGAGTTAAATGAAAAAGAAATTGCTAATTTGATTGTTGCAAACAATTTGCAATCGCTTTCAGAAGTCCCAGTTTGTATTTCGGACAGCCCTGGAATGGGAAAGAGCGTGCTTCTAGGTGAGATTGGCAGAGAGCTTGACAAAATGCATGATCGAGAAGTATTTTTTATAATTGCTAGCGAATTCGTTCAGGAAGTAAAAAAGCATTTGGCGCAAGCTGAGAAAATTGACGAAGCAATTGAGAAATCTCTGCAAGTTCTAACATGCAAAGATGAATTGGGAAAAGCTCTCCTTAATTCAAAACTAAATTCAAAACAAACCCAAATTGAGCTTTTATTAGATGGCTTTGACGAGCCTCACCCAAAAGATACGCGGTTCGCTCATAAAATACTTAAAGCTATTGTCAACCTCGCATCAGTCCGCTTATGGGTTACGACAAGACCCCATTGTTTGGACGAAATAGAGAATACATTGAACTCTCTTGGTTATAATATCAAAGCTTTTAATAAGGATGAGCAAATTTCATTCTTAACTAGATACTGGAGCAGTTCTACTGATATTTTTATCAAGCAAATCAAGCTTACTCAATACGCTGAAAAGGTTTTAGCAAGCACAAAAAGTCGATTGAACAAAGCTGATGAAGATATAGCAGGGATTCCGCTTCAGTGTCTATTATTTGCCGAAGTCTACGAAGAGGAAGCTGTTGAATACGCTCAATTAGAAGATGACCAAAATCAAGTCAGTTATCCAAAAATTATGGTAAATTCCATGACAGATTTGTACAAAAAACTAATCGAAAAGAAAGTTGAAAAGTACAGAAAAGTCTGCCGAAGTGAAAACCAGTTTGGGTTGAATTCCCTGATGGAAATTCACTCAAGCCAAAGTCTGGAACTGCTTTTCCCGCAATATCTTGAATCAATCAGATCCAATATGGATGTAAAAATAGATGAGATTTTAAAAGTAGGGCTTGTCGAAGCCTCAAGTAGAGTTGGCTCCCTGCGCTTTATTCATAGGACGTTTGCTGAGTATTTCGTAGCAGATTTTGTAACATCTAATTTGAGGGAAGAGTGGACAAGAGAATTATCTGAGCTGCTCTTTAACGGGCTTTTGGAATGCGAAAGGATTGACCTTCTCCTGCTTGACCAGAACATTTCCTCTTCCAAATTTATTCATAATGTAATCACCTACTTTCTTAATGCTCTTATTTGCGAGCAAAATCCACCCAGAAACATTCCAAAGATTGAGAGGAATGTCTCATTTCGAGACATCAACCACGCCTGCGCCTACAACAACTTATTTCATATTTTTAAATTCTTAATGGGGGAGAATATGAAGGACAATGATAATGATTTGGTACTAGTAGCTGTTCACAAATCGCTTTTAAAATATGTCCGCTATCTCTTCAGCAAATATGATGGAAAACTTAATATTAGTTTAAAAATTAAGTCGCTCCGGCTAGCAGTGCAGAGAGGAGAGTATTCCATTGTTGAATTCCTTGTGAATGAGCAAGGGTTAGACTTACCCATCAAAAGATTAGAGAAAGACACAAGATATTTGATCCATGACTGCGTCAAAGGCACAAATTACATTTTGGGTGATGAGATCCAAGAAAGAATCCAGATTATAAAGTTTCTTTTGTCAACCAATCAATATTTGCTGGAGCAATTGGATGACTATTCAAGGACGCCTTTGCTCTCTGATTATGTCCATGTCGAGCTTTTAAATGAGCTGATTGTGAACTGGAATGCAAACATGTTTGCACAAGATAAAGAGGGAGACACGGTAGCCCATTTAAGCGTGGATGGAGCACGCCGTCGCTTTACTCAGGAAGAATATCAAACGCTTTTGATGAGTATCTTGCAAGAAAAGCTAAATAAGTTGGTGATGATAACGAGGAGCTTATGGAGACACTCCGCTTTCTCGACTAGTTGCTTGTATAGACCCGAATTCAAAAATATTAGAGATTTTTAAAGAGTCCAAAGCCGACTTTAATTCGGTTAATGAAAATAAACTTCCTGTTTTGCACGTCGCTATATCAGCCTATAGAAATGGACAGACATTAAATGATTTGATTGATAACGACACGGATGTAAATTGGAAAGGGGAGAAAGGCGAAAGCTACCTTCATATCGCTGCCCAAGTGGGAAACGTGGACGCAGCAGTACTTTTAGTCAATAAAGGGATTGATGTAAACGTTGAAGACGATAATAGATTAAAACCTTTAGATTACGCAATTCTAAGCGAGGAAAAGCTAAATTCGGGAAAGCGGTTTCAGACCGGAGTTGTATTGTACAGAATGGGTGGAAGGATGAGCAAAATGATTCAAGATACAAGTCACGAACAATTACAAACTTTACTCAAAAGGGGAAATGTAGATTCCTTTCGATTGCTGCAGCCCCTCTCAAGAATTGATTTGGAAGAGGGCAAAGAGGTTGCGCCGTTTGGCTTGGGATCTTCAGATATTATAGCTTATACGCCAAGTCATTTTGAAATGGAGGAACGAAACCAATTTGACAGGATTGTTCGAGATTTCTCGAAACAAGACAATTTTAGAGATAAATTTGGAAATTCTCTACTACACTTAGCTATCCTTCAGAATAATGAGCAGGCTATTAAACATCTCATTGAGAAAGGAGCTGATATAAACGCCAAAAACGATTCCCATCAAACTCCCCTCCACATAGCTAGCTTAGAAGCTAACGACTTTGCTTTAAGAACAATCCAACTTCTGATTATTAACGGCGCCGAATTCATGACCGCGGATAAATTGCCTTCTACCTTTCTCCACCTTCTCTTCGACAAGCCAGCGGACAAAGCCATTACAAACGACCAATTCCATTAAATTACAAAGTACCTTCTTAGTAAAAACTGTGCTGAGTTATTCAACACAATTGGCGGAATCAAAGAGAACACTCCATTACATTTAACCCTGCTCAATTTCTGCCCCTCTTTTGAACTTTTGCAACTCCTACATTCCCACTCCGTCAACTTTGATTTGCTCGACAACCATGAAGATTCCCTACTTATTTATGCTATAAAAGGTGGGAGAAGTCAAGCTATTTTGTCCAATCTAATCAGTTATGGAGCGCAGCCTGAAATATCCAACAAAGATGGAGATACTCTACTCCACACGGCATCCAAGTATGGTCATTTAGAAGCCTTGAAATTATTCTATGACAACTATAAAGTTATAGACACAAACTTACACAAACCCAACCAATACAAAAATACACCATTGCATTTAGCTGCTGCGGAATGCAAAGAAAATATTTTAGAAACTATTCAATTCTTAATAGAAAAAGGAGCTCCTATTTCCACTACAAACAATGATAATTTAACTCCTCTTGATATTCTTCTAAAAAGAGATGATCTCAGGGAAATCTCTGATTTGATTGGAATGCTCAAATTCGGGTGAGTTTTCACTTAATTAAGTTAATTTAAATATGACATGATTTAATTTGTAATTTTTAATTTTATAGAAAATCATTCCTAAATTCCTCGCTAGAGATAAAACAAGCCATGCTAAATATTCATAAGAGCCTTACCACTTCTCAAAAATCAGACGAGCTCTCGCTCCACAATGCCCTTGCAGGAATTCCCGACATGGCCTTAGCCCTAGAAGTGATCAAGCAATTAATTAATTCCGGCTCTGACGTATTCCAAAAGGACTTAGATGGCCATACCTTTCTCCACAAGCTCTTAAAAGAAGAACCAGCCCCTATCACATCTTCACAATTCCACAGCCTATCATCTTTCCTAATTGAATCAGGCTATTCCTCTTTATTCAACTTACAAGGTGGTAAATTTGGCTACACTCCTTTCCAATTAGCCGTTTCCCAGGCAGGCTTAAAAATAGATGAAGATACGCTCACTCTCCTTTCTTTAAACGGGGTGGATTTTAACGCCTTAAATAGCCAGTCACATTCGGTTTTACACTACGCCATTAACGAATTTAATAGCCCTGAATTTATTATTAGCTTAATTCAGCACGGAGCCGATTGGAAGCATAAAAATAGCGCGGGTGTTAGCATGCTTCATTTTGCAGCTGCAAAAGCTCCAAGCTCAGTCATTAAGCTATTTGTAGACTTGGGACTTGACCCAAATCATTCTGATTGTGATAACCAAACGCCTCTTCATTACGCAGCTTTAATGGCTTGTAACGAAAATTTTGTTGACGGAGCCCAAATCCTCCTCGATGCAGGAGCGGATATTAATGCAAAAGCGAAACTTTTATCCCAAACTCCAATTCATTTCGTAACATGTCAGATTAGAACTGATCGCTTACCTGTTTTTAAATTTCTAATTGAAAATGGCGCAGATGTTTTTGCTGTAAATGATTCAGGAAACACTTTTCTTCACGGTTTTGCCCTGGATTGCAGCCAAGAGCAATTTCACGCTTTGTCAGTTTATTTAATAAGCAAAAAATATCAAAAGCTATTCCACACTCAAAATAAAGAAGGAGCTAGTCCAATGCACATTGCAACTTTAAATTCAAAAATAAATCCAGAAACCCTTTCGGTATTTAAGGAAGGAGGTGTAAATTTTGATCTTTTATCTGACGGAGATACGAGCTTTATGGATTTTATAATATTGATGAAGAGGGACGTGGGTTTGTTGAGGAATTTGGTTAAGTGTGGGGACGACTGGAAGGCAAATAATTCAAAATCTTTATACACAGCTGCACTCGTAGGAAACGTTGAAGCAGTTAAATTCCTTTTGAGTATGGGCTATCCTGTTGAAGGCAATCAAAATGAATTGAATCCTCTAAGTACGGCTATTTTCAATTCACATTCTGGGGGCGAAAGCGTTTTCGAGATTGGAAAAATTTTAATTGAAAACGGCGCCGATCTAAGATTGCCGAGTGTGGGAGGTTTGACTGAAAAGCTAAAGTTTGAAATGAAAAACGGATTTAAAAATATGGCAGAATTAAAAAAGCTAGTGGCGTTTTGGTAAGTTAAGTTGCGCTTTTTTCTAAACATTGTACTAGTTATTATATAAATTATTTTATAAATTACAGGAACAACTTGCACGCCGGAACTAACAAAGTGATTAATCTTGAAACAGACTTGGAAGAAAAGGCTGGATCAAGCCTAACCACACAAAATGGTAACAGCGAATCTGTCGAAGCCCATCTTAGCGAAGCTACAAATGCTGCTGGAACGGACACGAATGGAGAATTAGAATTAGTGCTTTTCCACGTCTCGAGTGATGAAACAGCAGATATGAAAGTCACTTTGCATGTAATCAAATCACTTCTTTCCCAAGGAGTTAATTTATACTCGACAAATTCAGACGGACAAACATTCCTTCATTTGCTCATGAATAACCGCAAAACTAGTCAAATACTTAAAGAACTCGTTGAACATTTAGCATCAATGTCCGCCCTTAANTTGCATGTAATCAAATCACTTCTTTCCCAAGGAGTTAATTTATACTCGACAAATTCAGACGGACAAACATTCCTTCATTTGCTCATGAATAACCGCAAAACTAGTCAAATACTTAAAGAACTCGTTGAACATTTAGCATCAATGTCCGCCCTTAATATCTTTAATCTTCAAGATGTTGATGGAAACACTCCTCTACATTTTGCAATTAAGTATTTCGAGCCAGAAAAGACAATTCTCTCTTTCCTCCATTCTAATGGCGTAGATTTAAATTTAATTGCAAAAGACGGCAGTTCCCTCTTAAGCGTTGCTGTAAAGCGTTCAAGAAGTCTCCAGTTAATTCAGAATTTGATATGGCTTGGTGCAGATTACCATCATTGTAGTGATGAAGGAAGCCTTCTCCATTTGGCCGTGTCTCAAGATGATTTGGAAACTACAAAATTCTTTTTAGATTTAAAGCTCGCAATTAACACGCCAAATGCTTTGGGGAGTGACGCCTCTCCACTTAATTTCAATGCTATACAATTCCCAAAATGAGTTAGAAATTTCTAAACTTTTGATAAAATCCGGAGCCGATTTAAATGCAAAGGACGAAAAGGGTTGTACCCCTTTACACTACGCTTCACAACGGCCCAATAGGTCTAGAGGCTTACAGCTTGTCAAATATCTCATTGATTCAGGAGCTGATCCATTCGTAAAATCCAAATCTAGTGACATTTTTCTTTACGACATGATTTTGTCATTAGATACGATAGATAGCCCATTAGTGGAATTCTTTTCTTTAGCAGAAATAACTTCTTTTATTGAATACCTCGTCAGTAAAAATCTAGCCAAGCTATTCAACATTCCAAACGGTGAAAACAATTATACTTGTCTCCATTGGGCTGTAATGGGCTTTGAATTAGAGGACGAAACTTTATCTCTTCTGCATTCTAACGGGGTTGATTTTAACGCGGTTACAACCCAAGGACACTCCGTTTTAGCTCTTGCTGTTATAAAGAAACGGAGTATTCGCTTAATCAATAGCTTAGTTAATTTCGGGGCGGATTTGCAATTAATTATTAGCGATGGAATGAATTTGCTTCACGTAGCTTGCGACAGTGGGCATTTAGAAGCTATGCAGCTATTTATGAAAGGGATTGAAGTTAATAAAGCATCAGATCAAGGGGCGACGCCTTTGCACCATTTGGTTTCAAATTGCAAAGAAGTAACCGAAGACACTTTAAACGTTTTGATTGAAGCTGGAGCTGATGTCAATCTAACTGTGGCGGGATTTGGAAACAAAACAGTGCTTCACCTCGCTTGTTTGAGGGACAAGGTCAATTCTGTAAACCCTATCAGGAATGTACTTGAGACAAATGCAGAAGCATTTGGTAAAGAACAGCTAAACTTTTTATTTGAAGCATTAGCTATTTTTTTGCCAAATAGCGAGCCTGTTCTTGGAAATACGAAGGACTCTTTTGAATCATTCGAAACTCACGTTGAACTATCAAATGATTCTCTAAATACTAATCAAATCATCAAATATTTAATAGAAAAAGGGGCTAATGTTTACGCAAAAGACGCTCAAGACTCTTCCTTCCTGCACTACTTTGCAGATAAAGCTGGAATCTCTCAAGAAGAATTTGAGGACCTTTCTAAATATCTAATTAAACAAAACAGTGCTTCACCTCGCTTGTTTGAGGGACAAGGTCAATTCTGTAAACCCTATTATGAATGTACTTGAGAAAAATGCACAAGCATTTGGCCAAGAACAGCTAAACTTTTTGTTTGAAGCATTAGCCATTTTTTTGCCAAATAGCGAGCCTGTTCTTGGAAATACGAAGGACTCTTTTGAATCATTCGATACTCACGTTGAACTATCAAATGATTCCCTAAATACTAATCAAATCATCAAATATATAATAGAGAAAGGGGCTAATGTTTACGCAAAAGACGCTTTAGATTGTTGCTTCCTGCACTACTTTGCAGATAAAGCTGGAATCTCTCAAGAAGAATTTGAGGACCTTTCTAAATATCTAATTCGATTGGGCTTTAGCAATTTATTTTACGTTCCTAATAAGGATGGCAAGACACCTTTACAGATGCTCCAAAAACGTTTTTCAATAGTAGACATAATGATTTTACTTGGAATGAATGAAGCCATTCCTGAAGACGCACTTGGTCAAAGCACTTCATCCAATCCAGACGATAATATGGTCAGTCTTGTCAACGACTATTGTCAAAAATTACGTAAAAAATATTACGAAACTGATCCCAACGCTAACCTTCGTCGAACAGCAAAAGAGGGAACTATTGAAGAGCTCCAGTCCATTTTAGCCAAAGAGAACGTTGACATAAATCAAAAAAGTATAAATGGCTACACTGCCCTTCATCTGGCTATTTTATGCTCAAAAGAAAAATTGGAAATGGCAAACCTACTGATTAGTAATGGGGCTGATATAAACTTAAAAAATGAACATGAATGGACGCCTCTTCACTGCGCAGCTTTTTCACAAGTAGATAATGACCAACTGGATACCATTAAATACCTAATTAGTCAAGGAGCTTCCGTTTATGAAAAGTGCGATCAGAATTGTACATTCCTTCACGCCTTCATCTTAACTTCAAAGCTGAGTGCGGTTCAATTCCATCAACTTGCAACTTACTTAATAGAAAACGGTTACGCAGATTTATTCGATACTTCAGGACCAAATAACTCTACAACGTTTCAATGCGCTCTCCAATCAATCGAATTCAATGAAGAAATCTTGCATTTACTTCATTTTAATGGAGTCAACTTTAACGCAGTTGATCAAGCAGGAGATTCAGTGCTTGCTTATGCTGTGGGGAACCAAAACAGTGAAATAATCACCCAACTAATCTCACACGGGGCTGACCCAACCCATGTCAATAAAAAACAGCAGAATCTCCTCCATATAATTTGTGAGGATCATACAACTCATAACATTCAAAATAATGAACATGCTTTGGAAAATCTCCAAATTCACAAAACAGATTCATTTGAAATTATCAAATGCCTAATAAATAACGGGGCTGATGCATTTGCAAAAACCAAGGCAGGACACACTTTTCTTTTTAATTTACTTCAGACGCAGGCAAAACAAAAGAATGCATTTTGTCTACATGATTTGGCTTGTTTCCTAGTAGAGAAGAAATGTGCCCAGTTATTCCACGTTCCAAACGGGACTAGTCAAGTATCCGCTTTGCATTTTGCAATAGCTTCTTTTGAAATCCAACCAAAGACAATATCTCTACTTTATTCAAACGATTGTGATTTTAATACAGGTCCGGCTGGCGAAGTCTCCATTTTATTCAGTGCGGTTTTGAAAAAGCAAAGTATTCAAACAATAAATACTTTAATTGAATCAGGAGCTGATTGGAAATATATTAAAAAAGGAGGGGTAAATTTGCTTCATATTTCAGCCCAAGTTGCGCATTTCGAAGCTATAAAATTATTTTTAAAATTGGGATTAAACGTAAATAGTAGGACTGTCCAGGAAACAACGCCGCTTCATTATTTGGTACGATTTGGCGAAGAAAACGTTATTGAATGTTTAAGAGTTTTGATTGAAAATGGGGCTGATATCAAAGCTAAAACGATGGATGGTCACTCCCTCCTTCATTACGCTTCCTTTCGGAGTAACAAAGAGAATTTTGTAGAGGTCGTAAAGAAACTGATTGAAAATGGGGCAGAGGTGGAGGAAAAAGATAATGAGGGATGTACTTTTCTCCACAATATTCAGCCAATGCCTACACCATTTGTTTATCACTCGCTTGTGGAATACTTAATTGGAAAGGGACTTGCAAAATTATTTAGTGTCACAGGCGGAGAAGATAATCTTACTCCATTTCAATATGTAGTAAGACATTTAGAGCTTGAAGATGAAACATTGTTACTTTTACACAAATCTGATGATAGTTTTAATGCTGAAAGTACAGGGGAACAGTCATGCTGCTTTTGTTAGAAATAAGCTATGATATGATTTAAAAATAAAAGTGCTGGGAAAGTTCAAGTCAAAGTAATAATTACTTTTAAGAAGATCTAAAGATTCATTCATGGTGAATGTACTGCATCTGCCCGAGATAAAACGATACGTCATAGTAATAAAAGAGATTACCCTTTAATCTCTGTTGAATACTTTTCTAAATGCATTTATTTGAGATCTCTCCTGCTCAGCATTTCCCACCACTTGAGAACAAAAATGTAGGCTAAAATCTTGTCTGGATCTCACTCTCTCAAAAAGAAAATTCTTTGCATGATTCATGTCTCTTTCAGCTCATCTAATTTTCCTAAAAATAGACAGAGTGCAAATGAACTTGAAACTGGAAGACAAGGAATGTGATAAGCGAACACTTTTTTCTGTGCGAATCTTCTCATTTCAAATTTCCAAAAGATAAAAATTGATTGAAAGTGATCATTTCATTTGAAGCATAATCCAACTTATTTAATTTACCAAAATTAAGAAATTTAATAGAAAATGGATCCTTAAAGGAGGTAATTTAAAGCCGAGTAGTAATTTAATTAATTATTTTCTACCAACCAATTTGGTATTTTTATATAAAGGTTGGACTTTGTCTTATGCATCTGGGCAATCATTTATGTCATCTCTGTCTTATCCCTGCTCATTAGCTTTAATGAGGAGAGAATTAGCAATAGAGAATTGGAAATAATTAAATAATTAATCATTTATATTCATTTGCTATTACTTCAATGCAACTATTTAATTCTAAATTGTAGAATGCATAACAGTATATTTGTTTAAAATATTAAGCAAGCAAGTCATAGCCATTTTACGCGTAAGATTCAATAGCGACGTTGCTTTCTAAATAGCCTGACCAGCTTTAATTTTCTTCATCTCTCCTAGCCAAAAACACACGTCATATAGATCAACCTTTGCTCCTCACTCACAATCAGTAAGTAAACATTTTCTAGTGCAATGCATCCATACAGGATTCTCTCTCTACTTCTCAGCCTCGAGTATAATGACTCATCATCCAGCAGCTCAGCTCCACCTATTTTCCCTTAAAAATATAGGCTTCCGAATGAGTGCAATTGAGCTAGTAGCTGTTGGGGCAGATAAGTAAGCTGTGTGGAAATTCTCCATTTCAGTAAATTGCTAAAAACTGCGTAATTCTATCAATCATCAAGATTGTTACGTGCTTTCTAAAAATGCTGAATTCCTTGAAAAAAATTTATTGTTGCAAAAGGTAATATTAACAAAATGACTTGTTATATTGTAATTAAATTTAATAAATTATTTTCAGGTGCTGTTTCATCAGAACAGTTGTAATCCTCTTTTGGAGCCTTGTCCTGTACATTTTAATGACTGTCTTTTGGAGCCTTTTTCCTGGAAGGAGTCCTCTTACCAACGACATGAATACTTCAGTAGATCCCTGCAAGGACTTCTACCACTACGCTTGTGGCGATTTTCTTGCTAGAAATCCACCTCGACCCGATTTTGATCCCGCTAGTCGTTTGCAAGCTGCAATTAACATCGAACAAGAAAAAATGTACAGATTAATTCAACCTTCTTCAAAGTCTGATGAGATAAAGCCAATCAAAGAAATGGCACGGTTCCTCAAGACCTGTTTAGATGCGGGGAAAAATGAAGAGAGGGAAATATCATCTTTGAAAAATCATCTGAATGAAATCGGAGGTTGGCAACTCCTTCAACCGGAAGTGTGGAAAGCTGATGATTTCGATTGGTTAGAAGCCGCAGCGGAAGTTAGGCGAGGCACTGATAACTCTGCTATAATTAACTTTGACGTCGCGTTGAGTTTGGAATTTGAGGCATTTATATTTATAAAAGTATGAATTTTAATTTTAATTGAAATAAATTCAGTGATTAATTATTCTATTTATTAAACAGAAACCAAGTTTTGGACTTCCAATAAATAACTTGACCAACTTCAAAGCTGGAGCCATTCAGACATATGCAAATTTTATTTATTCTGTCGCCACAAAATTAGGATCAACCCAATCAAGAGATAAATTGCAAAATGCTATTCAAGATATTATCGAGTTTGAAATCCGTCTCGCCAAAATATCAGTTGAATTAACTGGTAATGATGTTTTGACTTACTCAGCGTTGCACTCCGTGTTATGGGAGACGCAAGCATTAATTACCAAATTTATCGGTTTGGTTACAAGCCCAAATAAAATTGTTTTGGGGATGGAAAAAATAACCTTGGAGGGTAATCTATACTGGAAATCCCTTCTTAGTCTTTTGAGAGAAGAAAAGTATGAAACAATTGCAAACTATGTTATGTGGAGAGTAATCAGTGGGTTGATTAGCGAGGCAACTCCATCCCTTTACAAGATGAAGCAGAAGTTTGTAGAGTATTTGGGAGAAAGTGTGGAATCTGTGGAGAATAAAGTTACTGCTTGTGTATTAAAAGCAAAGAAATCATTTCAAGGGGCAATCAGGTGGAAATATTTGGAGGAGAATATTGATTTAAGTACCAAGCAAGAGCTAGAAAACATGACAAGTATGATTTTAAAAGCCTCCAAAGCTTTCTTGAACAAATATGATTTAGATTTTGAGGTTAAAATGGTGCTCTTAGCAAAGCTTGAAGGGATTAGAATGGTAACAATATTGGATAGAGAATCAGTTGAGTTATATTATGAAGAGCTTGACTTAGGAGAGAGCTATGTGGAGAATCAAGTAAGGATGAATAAATTCAAGTTTGGGAAGGGTTTACTCCCAATAATGGGGGTTCCAAATGATCTAGCTATGCCCAGCTTAGGACCAACCTATTTCTCATTTTATAACACAATCGGTAAGTAGTAGATATAATTTTCCAATTTGAAATGGATGATGTAAGGAAATTATTTGGTAGATATCTCACCGGGATTCCTTCAGCCACCTTTCTTCAGCGGAAGTCTGCCAAAGTATCAAAATTATGCTTTGCTTGGCTTCTCCATTGCTCATGAAATTGGTCACGCGTTGCAATACGCTATTCCAAAGCGACATGAGTGGAGTGACTTTTCAAGGAAATTGTTTAGCGAGAAGATTAATTTTAATTGGGGACTTACTTCTGAAGAAGATATTTCGGATATGTTTGGGCTGCGAGTAAGCTGGAGAGCTTATCAAGATTATGTCTCTCAGTATGGGTTGGAAGCGGGGAAAAAGGAGCCTGCTCTAGATCAGTTCACTATTGCTCAGCTCTTCTTTCTCGGATATGCTAAAGTACATAAATATATTAGTATTTGTATTAATTTTTGCTAACCAAAAAAATCTTTGCAGGGACATTGCCAATCAATTTCGCCAGAGGAACTAGCCAACCAAATTAAAACGGGTCCTCACTCCCCAGCGGAATTTAGGGTTAATGAACCTCTCAAACATTTGGATGATTTTGGAAAGGCGTTCAACTGTCCAGTTGATGTGAACGGGATGAATCCACCAAAAAATATGTGGAGTGTATAATAATTTGTAAACGCATTTGTTAATTACATTTCTATGCTATAATTTTTAAATAAATTGCAAGAGCTTTTGGTCAATATGAGTTGGAAATTCCAGCTGTTGGAATGGTGTGTTAAAGTAGGCAAATAATTCAATATTTTGTTACCTTAAATAGCATTATTATTATAGTTAAATAAGCTTATTTATAATGTCCAAATGCATAGCTCTATTCCAATCATATCTCTAGTTTCTGTACTCAATAGCTATAAATAAAAACAAAGTAAAATATTTAAATCAGCGAGTTTATTCTTTACTTAATTGTAATGTTTAGAATTGCAATCTTTAGAATTTCATTCGCATCTGTTTTAATTTCTTAAATTCATAATTGCAATATAAAAATTTCTACAAGGAGTAATTTTTGCATATTTTTTATTTCATTTCTTCCATTCTGAAAAATAATTTTTTACATGCTTCTTTAAACTAGCTCTTCATGCAAATTTTTCTTTGCGATTGGCGCACTTATAAGTCTTCCAATGCAGCCGAGTATGGAGCTTACAGTGGTATTCGAACTGGAAAGCCTTCCTTCTCCTGATCGTAAACTATGTGACGAGCCTTCATACAATGTTCAATGTTGTGGTAGATAGAAAGCTGTGCAGAAAGAGAAATTACTTACTCTTACTTAATTCTAACTACATAGATGAAGTTTATAGTAACTTACATGTGTATAAACATGGGCCCGTTGTCGGAACGTAATTCCACAGATTTTGCAACTAAATGGTTTAGCTCCGGTGTGGACTCTCATCTAAATTATTAGCATAATGTTAAGCATTTGTAAAATGATGATATAAAATAATTTAAACTGACATGAACAAAAAGGGAATCCTTCTTTTTAAATTCTTTTCCGCAAATTTGACAAGTGTGATATCTTTCTGTAATTTCATTTACGACTGGAATCTGATAATTTGAATGGTTAACAGGATCCATTTCATTATGGGTTACAATATTAGCTTTCCTCTTATCCGAATTGATTGCTTCTTCCTCCTCATTGTATAAAATATAATCCGCTTGGCCCTTATCAATATTGTGGTGGATGGAAAGCTGTGGAAAGAAACTATTTAACTTATTTCCTTTTTAAACAAATTGTTAAAC
>JAHZMU010000849.1:0-14001 GCA_027743725.1 Rambutsinella grinnellia | reverse complement strand
ATGCTTGGAACATTTTGAACGTTACCTGAAACGGACTCCCAGAGATATGTTGCCCCTTGACGGAAATAGAGAACGCGAAAGGTCCTACCCTCGAAACTAGGAATCGAATGGTAAAGGTACGGCTGTCTGACTCCATCGGTTGCTCAAATGTAAACACAACATCTTTGGTAGAGCAAGTCACCTGAATGTCGTTGAAATGAATGTCGGCTGGATTATTCGTAGACATATGAAGCCTGAGGAAATGTCGTCTCTGAATGGGAACACAGCGGGACTCGACAACGTCACCGGATAACGCCCAACCCTTTTGAATATTGGAGAACACCCGTCCCAAAGTGTTTATGTCGACACTATCCGTACTTTGCTTATCAAATCTGAAAGTTAGTAAATATTTTAGTCTTCTAATCACGCCATATTTAAACTCTGCTTAACGCCTTAATAAGTATGGAGCATTGGCTTACTCAATAGCAGGTTCTTTGGCTATAGCCTCCGGACTTAGACACATTTTGGCATACTCTTCCAACCTATCCCCAATTTGCTTCTTGACAAACAGTATTTCCGTCTCATTCTCATGACTCAACGCCTTCTCCGTTAAGGAACAACATTCCTTCACATCTTGCAAATGAGTTGAGAGTCGAACTTTTGATTTCTCTACAAAATAAAACAAATACTTAAAGCATAATAATAATATACTTTTGTAATGAAAGCATCATCTGTTTAATTACTTACGCATCTGATCCAATTTCTGATTAAACTGTAACTCCGCATCCTTCTTCAGCTCTTCCCTTCTCTGATTGATTTGCTCCAAGAGGTTATCAAAAGTCTCATCGATATCACTCATAACTCTGTCCTTTTGTTCCGTCAGAGCGTTGCTCCCATCCTCAGTCATTTTTATAGCGTCTTGAAGTTTATCCACCTGTCAGGTTATAAAAAGAAACGAAATTTTAATGATTCATCCAATTAATAATTTAATTGTAAAACTTTACATTCGTTTGAACCGAATCCATGAGCTGTTGAAGCCTAATTTTTTCTTCACTAACGGCATCCATAGCCCTGACCGTGTTGTGGCGACCGTGCTCGATGTCCGTACAACTGCTGCAAATCGCTGTGTCACAATCTTTACAGAAGAACCTCAAAGTCTGGCCTGAAATTAATCAAAATTATAAAAAATGTCCGTCTGACATTGCTTGGATAACAAATGTCAATTATTATTACCTGCATGACTCGGGCAGTAAAGATATCGTCCACCATCCCCATTCTCTAGTAAACTATTCGTCCTCTTCACACTCGTCAGTCTCTTTACACGTTGGGGAGGCTCGCTGTCCAGCTGGAGAATTTCATGACTCGAGCTACCCAATTCCCCATCCTCAACCTGAGAAACAAAAAAATTGATTATCTCATCCTTTTTAATTACAACATGGCCCATATATAATTACCATTGTCGGATGTTTAACTGAGCATTCTTGGCACATGTCCAAATCACAATCGTGGCATTTGAATTTTGCCAATTGGCCACAGTAACAACATCGATGCTCCACACCTTCCTTGTCCATCGCCAGATTTGTAACACAAAAGTTGGTCTGAAGCGCTGACACCTGTCCCAAAATCACAAGTGGATCGAGTAATTACTAATTAGCAAAACTAATCTAAAAATTCCTATCAACTACGAACAAGACTTTTAATCTAATGCAATTATATCTCACCCCTTTTTCTGGAAGAATTGACTGCTGTCCACAATCAGGGCAAGTGAGTGCCAGGCTCTCTGGAGGTAAGTATGCTATCAAGCAACACTCGCAGAATGTGTGCAAACACGGTAATACCTAAAAAAAGTAGATAATCAGGACATTAAATTCACTATCAACATTAGGAAACGGCCAATCTTTCAAAAAACTAATTTGTTTCACGTAATTATTTGCACATGAAAATATTTCCGCACCCACTCTATTTTTTTCACAAATGTTTAAGTGGAGATTAGCCCTAAAAATTAATTACTTTCCTGAAAATTATCACCTTTCCCTGTGCTAACATGTAACATCCCAAAGATTTCAGCCGCTATCATGAAAATTACGTCGCAAAAAATTATGTTCAAAGCAAATTAAAAATATTCGATATTCGTTCGAGGTAAAAAAAGTAAAACTGAATTCTTAGAATTAGAACCAGCCAATAATACAATTTGATAATTTCTCAATACAAAAGCAATCAATCGTTCCACATTTTTCTCTCTTGTTTGGGCACCTTCACAGACTACTCATGTCTACAGGAATTTGGCGAACGGCTCTTTAAATTTTTCAATGCCATTCTCATATACGGACACTCGTCGTGTCGTAGAAAATGTAACAATTTTCGTCCGATTTTATTCGGCAAAATGATTTACATGAGAGAAACGAAATGTATATACTTTTCGTTGACAGAATTTCCATTCTCTCCCGAAATAAACGTAAATATTGTGAAGAGTATTGGTATAATTACTAGTTCGCTTCAGCTATTAACAATTTCATGTGTGTAGTTCTACCACTGTTGCATGCTCGCACAGACACACCTTCGCACGAAAACTCTTTTCCACACGTTCCACACTTCACCTAATAAAAACGCTTTTGGACGACAAAAAGAAAAGAAAGTTTTTAGCTTTGGACAACGACGACTGTTTCGTTGCTGGTGCAAAAGGAGTTCACTTTTTATGCGAAACATTTTCCTTTAGTAAATGGTAAAAGTTACTTTCCCAGTTTCATAATGCCCCAAATTCACCAAATGCTATAAACTAGCCCATTCAATCGAAATATTAAACTTGATTATGCTACATTCCTTAGTCCACGAAATTGTCAATATTTAATGAAAATTGCAAGGATAAATCTCGCATTTTGCAGTAGCACGTGGTGGATTGAACGTAGAAGGCTAAATATTTGACTTGGCTAAAGCAAAAATTGGTTTCGTGTCCGCAGAACATTATATAAAAATTAGAAGGTGTAAAAACTGAATGTGTGCCCAAACTGAACACATAAACTATTTTAATATTCGACTAAAATGTGGTGGCTACCTGGAAACTTGGATATTATTTTAGAGAATTTCTCCTGTGCCAAGAGAAAATGGAGAAGTACAAGTTGATTCGCTTCTATCCAGTTGAATAATAAGGAAGAAATGTTCGCAGTCATAAATAATGCTGGATTAAAAGAGGGATTAAAGATTTGACTTGATTGACATCACTGTTCAAGCAACACCCACGCAGAGTAATTAAAAGCGGACGGAAGTTGGGATAAAGTACTTCAATATCAAGTTCACAAGCACTTGGTTAAAAAAACTAATTAAATATGAATAGGCAACTCCCATAGTGATTATTATTAATGGGATTAAATTTGCCAGCGTAAATTTAATGGAATTGATATAAGTCGGAACTTGAAATTGCTAGAACAAAACTTGAAAAGTTGGAGATGGAAAAATTGCGTAATTAATCTCTTGTTTTTGTCCATGGAGGGGGGTTAGACTAAGAGAACTATTAAAGTAAAGAGATTCAAATTACACTTTTTGCACTTTCAAGCAAGCATCAAATAGTCTTTTTTTACAAGCAACGAAATAGTCACGACTTCACCATTGCCACAAAACATTTCTGCAGTATTTTCAACTTCTACACTCCTAAACGGTGAGAAATCAGTTCCATATTTCCCAAAATCTACGATAAATTTTTAAAGAATTTAAATTTACGTATAAGTCGTATACGATATGTTGTTCTCTGACTAACGGCAATATCTAGAATGATGCCTAGACAAGGTCACAAAGCCCGTCCCTAATTAGGCACTCATATGAAAACTCTCCCGTAACTGGAAAATGCTAGTGTCTAAATGAGAATGAGCCAAACGCTAAATAATAAATCTTTCCCTGACTTGCATGCTACGGAATAAGTGCAGACTTTTTCATACCACAAAAATTATTGCCATACCAATAGAAAAGTGCTATTACTCTTCGAGCTCTGCAATTTCATAACAGTGCCATCGACTGGAGAGGTAAGGAATTACCAATTTATCTAAAACCTTTTACTGGATTTGGGTAATAAACGTATGGAATTCCACTTACCTTAGGATTTTTGAATTTTCCACGACAAATGGAGCAACTCAAGGGGTGCCTACTGATTTCCGCTGTGGTTCCAGGAAGTGGCANCTGGATTTGGGTAATAAACGTATGGAATTCCACTTACCTTAGGATTTTTGAATTTTCCACGACAAATGGAGCAACTCAAGGGGTGCCTACTGATTTCCGCTGTGGTTCCAGGAAGTGGCAATGAAACTGGACCGGAGGAGGAGTCATTGTCCACTAAACAGTTATTGTTAGTGGAGGAAATAATATTGACACTTGGAGTTAGGCTGCATAGAGACCCATGACAGGGTCCTATGTCACCCAGCGACATCCTGCCAACACGTCGACGACCATTCACCACGCCTCCCAATGGCTCTGATGCTTTACGCGAAATTTGCTGAAATAGAAAAAAACATTCATTTGTTACATAGCTTGCGCATAAAATTTATTTCAATATTATCAATAACTAATGGTCAGCACAAGAAACAACTTGAATGTGTTTTGTAAATTGTGCAAGAAAATGTGCGCATAATTAGCAGTATACTAGAACCTATTAGTATAGTATACTATTAGTGCTTACAAGTACTTAATTAATCCATTTGACTGATTGGAATTCAACCAACCAATTAAATTCCAATTCTGATAGCCACTATTAGCCAACTTGCCTCTCATTGCTTTCAATACTTGAATATTC
The DNA here is from genome assembly GCA_027743725.1 of Rambutsinella grinnellia. Taxonomy (NCBI): domain Eukaryota; kingdom Metazoa; phylum Arthropoda; class Collembola; order Entomobryomorpha; family Entomobryidae; genus Rambutsinella; species Rambutsinella grinnellia. The sequence continues at coordinate 9,245 of JAHZMU010000849.1, read as the reverse complement.
TTTTACCATATTTGGTAAAACTGGGTGGTAGTTGACAAGAAGCCATGTCAACACATCAATACTAATGAGCACTTTTTATCAAGAAAACAGGAGCGGTTTCTACCTGCTTTGAGAAGAGCAAAAAACATGTTTTATGCTCACCGCATTGACGTTGAGATGAATTTTTTGAAACAAATGCGACTGGACTATCCTCGAAAAGTTTTTCCTTCTAAAAGTTCACAGTCATTTTAGAGATTCGCTAATCCAAATACCCATAAAATTACTTGTGTGTAATTGTCTAAAAACATCGCAAATTGTTTCCTGTCTCTTATGTAAATTACAGAACAAGCCTATTTATTAAATGTATGCAAAAATATAAAACAATTATGTTCAAAGATGTTCTCATAATTGTCAATAGGTAAAATTCTTCTTGATGCCCTTGCCCATTCTAAATGATAATAAAACTTGATTTAAATTATAGGCTTTGTTAGCCCTCCCATCCTACCAACTTTTGCCAATTCTTTCTTATTTTTTCGATAGGAGGGACAATTGGAATCGGAGCCCACGCACTTTTTCTCGACCAACCACTAAAATCACACTTGGCTACTTGTCCGCCTACATCTTCAAGAGTAATCTTCTTAGCTTCAAAAATGGAAAGTGTTAAATGTTAGGCATTAATATAGAAGCCATGTTTGAAAAAATATTTGTGCTCATCCAATACAAGATATTACCCTTTCAAAGTAGATTGCCAGCATCATCTTGAGCAGGACACAAGTTGTTTTAATTTTTGGATATTACATTATTTACACAATCCAATTAATGCTAAACTTTAATTAACTTGATACGATTACGACGAGAGTTGTGCACTTTGTAAGACTTAATATTTCGAATTAAAATTAGCATTTGTGTTGTTAAAAGCTACTAAAATGGTACTATGGCTAATTGTAATGATCCAATTGCCAAAATACTAGAAATTGTTTTAAATTCGTTTGATCAGCAGCACTAAACAACCCAAATCTTTAGCCTCTAAACCATTAGCTGAAGTGATTGGACACGACTGGAAATCCAATACAATTGTCTTCAAGAGTACTCCCAAGTTCACAAATTAAGTCTTTTAAACATCATCTCTTGACAGGAATAAGCATTGAATTTTTTTTATCATCTTTCAAAACAACTAATCATCGTTCGTTTCTATCTCAAAGAATAATGAAAGGTGGTCGTATGAAGAAATGAGTAAAGTGGCGAATCGATGACGAGAAGAACAAAAAGCTGAATAGCTTATGTATATTTATGGGCAACTTTTTATTCATATAAACGTGTATAATCTCAAGTAGCGATATTACACCATTTATTCGCATCCATGAGGATTGTCAACATGCCTCAAGGTTCTAACTGGAATACGAGGAGAAAAAATCACTCTCCACAATCCTCTCTCGATTACAAAGTTGCACTTTTTATTTAAAATCACAATGCCACACGCTGCCATCTCATTGTCAATTGATGTCGTGTAGTTTGAGTATAACCCGAGGGATTAGAACCACTTGAAAATGAAAAGGTTGTGTGGAGGAATTTACATGTGAACTCCACAAATCTTTTCAGTATGTCACGCACCAGTAATCCTATTTATTTTCATGGATGTTGACACCGTCACTGGTTCTTTAAAGTGTGAAATGATGATTGCAAAAGAATCATAACAATTCGATGTAATAATTTATTTCTACTTAGATTTTTTATGATATTTGAACATTCTCACAAATATTTACACCCGAATTCTTTTCCAAACTTGTTTCGCCCGAGTGGGAAACGGAAATGGTAGCTTAAATGAGAGCTTAAGAAAGGCGAGAGGTGTACTGGAAAAGCAATTTGAAATACTTAGCTTGTACCTGACGAGAAGTATTTCCAATTTAAAGGTAAAAAATAATAACATACTCGGAAATGAGGACAGTTCCAGTTCAGGGTTAGATTCGCGAGTGCAATTTTAGTAAATACGCCTACTTCTGTGCACGCCATGTGGAATTCGTTATAGTAATCGATGACAGCTTTTGCGGTGTCCTTCCCGTTCGGTAAGTCTGATATAAATGGATTGATGTAACGTTCTTGAAGTAGGTCAGTAGCTCAAGTCATTTTCCAGAGGGAAAGCGGGCTATATTGCCACGGATTGTATTAATTTCAAATGACACAAGTCTGGAAAGTTTCGCACTAGCTTTAGCAAAGAATCAAATAATTGGGACTTAATCCTGTTTGCTTTGAAAGTACCTGGTTCAATTGATGAGTATATAAAAATGAATAGATTGAAACAAAAAAAGATAAATTGATCTTTTAGATTTTTAGACGTCTCCATCAACTTGATCCGTAATGGAATGAGTTGGCAGATTATGTCAAATCATTAAGAACTGATGTATTTATTAAGATCGCTTCCAAAAATGGAGTAGGACTCGTCCGATTTTTTACTATTGATATTAGCTATTGGTTTATTCTTAATGCGTAAGTTGTGTAGGTACTCCATAGTTGATTGTGATCTCTCTTCTAAGAACCATTTTATCCGAATATCTATTAGCAATATAAGAAAAGGTGCCCATATATGAATGATTACACGAATTTGCCAAATGCCAAGGTCAGAATAAGCCTTCCTCTAGCAAAAACGATATGACGTACGCAACTTTTTCTCAAGTCATATCCTAAATTTTAAATGTTTGATATGCCTACCTTAAAACAATTATGAATGGCTTCTGATTAACAAATTATGAATCATTGAATCATACAACGCTTGTCAACATTTAGGCTTTTCCTTGATGACAAAAATATTTATTTTAGCAAAAAAAATGTTCAAAAATGGCAAGTGGATGAACAAGTCTTAATAACCTGTCTATAATTCAGAGTAACTTGTTAGACTGACGCTGACATGAATTATGAATTATGAGATATGTTGACAATCACAAAAGTTACGTAGAAATGAGAAAACGACGATGGAATTTTATTAAACAAGTTAACAAAGGAACTCTATGAAATGGTAATGGTACTTTGCAAGAAAGAAACAAGCAGGTGCATCGAAGAGTTGACTAATCGTTAATTGTTTTGCTGCAAAGCAATAACTTTTTATTTTAAATCTTTGGAAAATCATATGAATCGATAAACAAGTTGATATCGATAATGCGTTTGACTAATCGATAATTGTTTTGCTGCAAAGCAATAACTTTTTATTTTAAATCTTTGGAAAATCATATGAATCGATAAACAAGTTGATATCGATAATGCGAGTTGAGTTTCATAACATAATTGTTCCATAAACTTGAAAAACATTTTGTTCCCCTGTCAAATTTAGCCAAACTCTTTTATCTCTGGCAAATTGTATTGCTTGTCTTGCCTATTAACTTATTTAACACATTTCATTAAACAAATACTTGACAACACTAAAGATGATGAGCTCACATTAGAAAATACACGCGTTCTTCAGTCAAACAATGAGTCTCCTCTCAATAAAGAATCCAAGCAAACAAAGATGGGCTCAACAAAGCCATCAAACAATGAAATCAATTGGTCTCCATTTTTGGAATAGATAAGAGCGTGCATGTTAAAATGTTTCTACTTAAGTGCAGCCCGATAAAGATATGCAAATTCATATCTTTCCAATTACATTAGTAATAAGAAGTTTGATTACAATTTCCGCAGTTTGAATAGGTGCAAGAAAGATTTAGAGATTGTCATCACAAGATCAAAACAAGTGAGACGTAAGTTGAGAAAAGAGACGATTTTGAAGGGAGAAAAATTCGACCCTCTCTATTTAACTCGACAATAGTGAGCGGTATTATTTACTCATGAATTAGTATTTATTAATGGTTTAGTTGCTAACCTGGAAAAATCGTGGCTCCGCCAGCTTGATGAATTTCGAATTAACCAATTAGAAAATTAGTAAAAAAGAAACAAGGTGCATCACAAAATTTTAACAGCACATTTTTTAGGCAATTTGTTAATTTAGTTTTACTCTTGCCATATTTAGTTAATGGTTTTACTTCACATCACTCATTCCCATTAGGCTTCAGAAAGCTTTAATTTCTCCTCCTTTGTTAACCCAGATGGTGTCCAAAAGCTATTAATATTATGATCGGAAAAGGAAACATAAAACTGTTAATAAAATGTTATTGGTTATAAATTGACAGATTAATAACAAAAAAAAATGTTTCGCATGTGAATGTGAACATGAAGGTTGCAGAACCTAACACACGTTTTCATGTAAATGTGCAACATGTCATGTATCAATCCACCACAACTTTGGATCCCATCACTGGAGACAACTTTACCAATTCATCATCCACATTCACACATTTCCAATTTGCAATAATCGCTTTCAAACACTTGAATTAATTCCTTCTTTGTCGGTATGATATATCATAGTTGTTAGTTCTTATTAGGTTTTGACTGACAGTCAAGGACAGAGTTTAAGTGAGATGACTACTAATTGTAAATTTCTGTTTCAACCTCATATAAAAATGTTTACCAGTGAAGAAAAAACTTTCAAGATTTCTACAGCGTCTATGTAAGAACGCAGCACGAGAACAGCGTCAGTATAGATGCACACCGAGTAAAAAACTGATGTGTGTGACTGACAATAATGGTAGAATCTTTTTCCCCCACAATTTACTCCAACTTTAATCTCTTTCTATCCTCCTCCTATACTTTTTCTCGAGTGCGATTCTCTTCTAGTGTTAAACTCATTGAGAAAAAATAGTGTGCCCTTTACCAAATAGAAAATTCACACAGGAACGTTCTCAATCGTAATAATGATTAGTGCTGGTAGTGCTGCGCGAAATGATGAAATAGTCATACTTTTAGAATAAGCGTCTCCGTCGACACAGCCGTAAAAGTAATGTGTTATGATACACTCTCATCAAATTGCTCTTTTTTTGCATTAGCCAAAGCAAATCTCCGTAATCCTTATCAAGTTACACACAGAAAGGAGAAAAAGTGAACAAATTTCTACACAATCATCTCCACTCTGTAAAGAAACGGATGGACGATGAAGGAGAAATAGTTTTGCAAAAGAGCCGATCCTACCTAAACTCTGAGATAGGATGGTTGGCATGTGTTATGCTACGGCTTGTAAAATAGAGGCAGTTAAGACTCACGAGGATCTCTGCTAAAACGGCGAGAACTTCAATACAAGTATTGCCAGTATAAAGCTCTGAGACCGCGAGGCAAAGAGTGAAGTGGTACATTGAACTTTGAATCAGGAAGGAAATACGTGGTGCAAAATTTTATAGAATTGAATTGGGCTGCATCACATAACCAGTGCGTACTCTATATTCTGCTGTAGTTTTTAAACTCAAATTTATTAGTTCATGACACAACTTTTGAAATAACTTTAATCTTATTAAAGGTCCTGTGCTTACGAAAAGTCTAGTTTAGTCTGTATCAAAGTCACAGACATTTGGCGAGTCTTGGATAAAATATTGGGACATAACTTATAAATCCCGTTTGTAAAAATATCAGAGAAATTTACAATTGTAAAAGTACAATGTTGCACTCGCGGTCAAGCCTTAAACAAATTCGAATATTATCACACGAGTGAAATTTCTCACATTCGTACTAGTAACGAAGTGAAAAGCCTCACTTTCCGCTTTCAGTCCACGAATATTTACTTTTGTTCTTCCGACATTATTCATTGTGTACTGTAACATCCTAAATTCACAGAATCTTCGGTAATTTGCAAGCAGAAAAATATTTGAAACGCTTTTTTACGGTTAAGTTGAACCATGCGTAATACCGAACAGCATAAGTAATTCCGTGTGTGAAAAATAATTCCCATTTACTCTCTCTCTATCCATCAGGGTTGGGATTATTTATTGCTGATTTCAAAGTCATTACGAGATTTACCCTAGCGAGGAATTTTCTATAAGGTTTCTCCCTGTTTGGCTTAAAAATATGAAAACCGAATCAGCGCAATCATTTAAGCTTAGGATTACTGTCGGGTAAATATTTGTTGCTAAAATGCCGGAGCATGCTCGTATGCTTTTTACAAATATTCTTTAACTTGTACCTTCCACAAGTCTGTGCTACTCGGATAATTATTATGAATTATGATAATCAGGGTTATGCATGTAAAATATTTTAATAATTATATGCTACCCTGATAAAAAAATAAACACCTTTCATCAAACTCCGGTCCACAATTTTCCCGATATTTTCTAAGGAATTCCGCACGGCTCCTTTTTTTGATCGATTCATGAACATCTTCATCCGACTTAATGCCTTATTCCGTTGTGAAAATTTCCTTTTCATATAATGGTTGAATTAAATGAAGAAAAGCTTTAGTGTAAATACATTTGTTTGTTCGTGCAGTTGTAATGGATTGAGGGATGAATTGTGAAGCGGTGATGATCTTTTTTTAAGCTAAATTACTTGGGAAAGAGTTAAGAAATTTCTTTCATGAAATGCGCTTTTTTATCATTATTGCTCAACCCGAAATTATTTTACGAATTCTCAGCAGTTTCCCTACTCAAGTTTTTCGCCATGTACACATCACGTCATCTTTTTTACACTTAATAGTAATTGAATACTTACGTTTACTATTCTCTCTCAGGAAACTCATGGATTTTAGGGTCTATTTTTCTATTTTGGGTAAAAATGCAAGTTTCGAGAGCTGATGGTTGAAAATACGGTTAGGCCTTTCCCTAATTATATTTTCCGCTTGTAAGCTCGTATTCATTCCGTTATTGGTAAAATGCGAGCCACAACAGCAACACTCGCAGTTAAATTGAGCGGAGATAGATTTCCTTTTCTATTCTCCTATTATTAACCATCACTCTTTTAAGGAATCTAAAGGTTTTTGAGGAATTGCAAGGTTTCATCACATATTCGATTGGGATTAAAATATACATGGGTAATGAGTGCTAAGTAATCATAAACTCATTATGATTATTTAAAAATTTATCCTAAAGCAGATAAACGGAAGTTTGGAGTTCATTGAACAGAGGAAAATATACGGAGTTTCTATTTTTGCCCAAGTCCCATTTCAAAATTCCATTAATACTATTTACGTAATAAATTAGTGATGATAATAAACTCTATTTTGATCCTATTTAGCTCAAATTAAGCGAAAATATTTTTTTTAGAAACAAATAAAAGTGGATTTAAATTTACCATTTTGGAATTGGACCACTCCCTGACACAAATGTTGACTTGAATGATAGGCGTGTCCTTGTTAGAGTAAGTTAAAGTTAAACTGTTTTAAACCCAGACTGTAGGGCAAGATACTAATACTGGATCGTTGACTTTATCTCACTTCACTTGACCACTTTTTAAACTTGCAGAGATGAAATTCAAACCATATTTATTCAATAGCATCGAAAATCTAGTAACTTGTACAGCTTTTTAGCTCACATCATGCGATAACCTTTTCAAGCACAGAAAATAATGATGACAGTCAGTTTGGAAAATCATTACACAATCGTTGGCTAAAACTCTAGCATCAAAACTAACAAGTAAGCTCACGAACTAGTAGATAAATTATGCTATTAGATTTGTGTCATGCACAAACATATCTAGTTAACATTTCCCGTCTCTTCAATTTCATGAGTCATACCTCAGCAGAACATGCATGGGCTTTTAGATTTTTTAGTTGATAATGTAATGCCTGGAGCTAGTTTTACCTATTAATTACCCCTCGCATTACAGAATTGTACTGTCATTAAAGCCAATACAAAATATTTCCATGCTTAAATCACTCATCCGTAGATTCTCTTTTAAACTGGTTATTACAGCCATTTAGCTTACGCTTATTTAAACTTTTAATAGTTTCAGCTAAAGATTCAAGTGTTACCTTCTATGAAAGAGATGCTGGTAGAAATTTCTCTGATGACTAACTTTATTGTTTTCTTCAATTTCATGAGTCATACCTCAGCAGAACATGCATGTGCTTTTAGATTTTTTAGTTGATAATGTAATGCCTGGAGCTAGTTTTACCTATTAATTACCCCTCGCATTACAGAATTGTACTGTTATTAAAGCCAATCCAAAATGTTTCCATGCCTAAATAACTCATCCGTAGAGATTCTCTTCTAACTGACGTTGGTCTTTACAGCCATTTGGCTTTTGCTTATTTAAACTTTTAATAGTTTCAGCTAAAGATTCAAGTGTTACCTTCTATGAAAGAGATGCTGGTAGAAATTTCTCTGATGACTAACTTTATTGTTTACAAATTCACAAGAATAGATGTAAAAAGGACAGGAAATACGGCTCACGGAATCATAAAATGCGTGACTGCATCATGTAGTCGTAATAGTCATCATATTCAGAAAGGATTTTATCACCACCTTTCTACTATTTCATCTTTCTCTAGTGACAGTGACCGTGATGAGAAGATTCTCAGAGGATTTATATTTTAAAAAAAAGGAGAAAAGCACAAGAAGTACCTAACCGGAAATTTACAAAATGTCAGGTTATCCACAGCAAATAATTTAATTACAGTATTATCTTGTGAGTTTCCTCTTCACACATTTTTCTGGGTGAAATGAATGGCTTTAAGCTCAAGTAGGTCTATGAGTATTTGAAGTCAAATTAAATATTTGATAACGAGATCAGTAACCCATGAGAGATAAGAGAGTCAACAAAGCAAAAGATACTATGTTTCCTTATCTTAGCCTATCGAAATAAAACATTTCCCTTCACAAACTGTAACATTAGAGCTTAGGAAAAATGCCTTATTCGATGATTCGATGATTCGTTGTGGTTTTTGTGGTGCCATCGTCTCTTTACCGGTTCCTATTGAACTATAATAAAAGTAACGTGACAAATACAGCGATTGTTGCTCAGAACTTTTCAGAGAATCAAACTCTACATATTTGAACGAGAATAAAGTCGAGCGAGTGTTCCACTTATTACCAATCGCTCAGCGTAATGCACTTGTTTGGGAAAGTATAGTCAAGCAGGGGATTAATCGAAATGCGTGGGAACAATGGAAAAGTGAAAACAAGTTTAATGAAGCGTTTGCTAGTGTTGTCAGAACTGTTGTATCTTCTCTGCTTATGCTGTTAATTAGATCAGATATTAGGAATGTCGTGTAATTACATTAGAGATAAGTAATTTATAAAGATAACTGATAAATTCAAGGTAATTTATGAAATGATTGTTTCAACCAGGACAGATGAAATGAACACATCTTAATATTTTTAATCCGGCTATCTTTTGAATTATTAATGTTGATGGTAGTTTTATCAAATAAGCAGCTTCTCTCAACGGAAGTAGTTTAAACTTGACATTTTTACTTCAGC
>JAHZMU010000847.1:0-23604 GCA_027743725.1 Rambutsinella grinnellia | reverse complement strand
GGATTAAACTTGTTTACCTGGACCAATGCGAGAACAGTCGATGATATTAATGTTGATTTTTAAAAGCAGTAAATTTTTAGTTTTAATTCAAACACGAAGATAGAGAAATGCATCTAGCCATCTCGTGGCAGATTAGTCAGATCCACTTCACACTTTGATACGTGAAGTGTAGATTTGATGATGGTAGAGAGCTCTAGAATGCCGAGTTGCGTCTGATCGCTTGTTACCAACTCTTTTCACCTCTCCCCTCTTACTTGTTCTCATTTCATTGTAGTGGAAAGGAAAACGCAGCTAACCGAATGGCCATTAGATGAAGCTACGAACATTCTACTTGCCATTACGGAGGAATGCCTTTCAACCCAAATAAGTTCATTTTCTACGAAATCGTAAATCCCAGTACGAGACACTAGCAATAAAAACAAGCTTAATTTAAATTTGTTGTGTTTTGTAAAAAATCAAGAATGATTATTTATTTTGCTATCTACATCTAAAAATTCATCCCAGTAATAATTTAAGCGTCATCTCCACATCAAAGCTACAGAGCAACACATCTAGCAATTATCCACTTGTATATTGGTTTCCGGCACGAGTGGAAAACGTTTTTAGCACTTATCCACTTCTGTTTAAAATTCATCACCACATCATGTATCCCATTACTAGTAATGGAAGCACACCTACAAATTATTTCAATTATTGAAGAGAACACTTCAAAAGCACCAAACCTTCCACTTTAATACTAAATGCGTTTAATAAATGGAGTCTTTCAAACAACCCTTTCAAGACATGAATATGATTATTCCTAGCTCTTAAAAATTCATAACGTCTTATGATAATGAGATTGACAAATATAAACATCCCGCTAGCCAGTAATTCATAATTGATGCTCATTGTCAAGCTAAAAGCAACAGCAAAGTAATGGCTTGTGCATTTGAAATTTCAATTGAGAACTCATAATTTTCTACCTCCACATTCAAATTTCTTGCCACCGTAGAATGTAAAAATTACTTTCTATCATTATAATAGTAGCATTTGATGAATTCTAACAATATGAATATTTGATGTTCGTCTAAGTCTGTCTATCTCATATTTTCTAGCTATATCATATTAATTATACTTTTTTATGCCGGTGACACTGTCATCTTGCCGTAACGTATTATCTGTACTCTAAATTTTTGTTAGGAAAGTGAGAATTGTTTGTGATATGAAAAGGGTGCGCCGTATTATGTGGGTAGCTCAATGCTTTGTGTATCTATTCAGGTCTTGTTCAAACAAATATGTATGATATGTAACGTTCCCCTGCTTTTTCAAGTGGTTGGCAAATAAAGCCATGATATTTTCATAGTTTTTAATGCAAAGCGAGCAAATTAATGAAATGCCGCTTTAATACTTGCACAATTTTACTGATGGCTATGGCTAAGTAAGTTTTGAAACAATCATTTGAAACCGCTGGTGAAGTAAATTATAAATCCTAAAGTTTAAATTTTAGTTCCATGTCCCTGTGAAATTATACGATTTATATTTATCTCATCTGAAATGCAAATAGTTATCCATAAATAAACTTAATATTTATCATGACGCGGTTCTAACTTTATATGATTATGGCTATGGTTAGTATTTATAAAATGGGCATAGTCTTCCCGTCCCCTTCCAAAGCAAACCAAACAGCTGCAGTTGAAGTGCTTCCTAACGACACAATGGGAGTGAATATAATGATGGTCCAATAATGGAACAAAAATGAAGCGGCTGCTGCCACTGATTGTAACGATACTCCATTTTTATTTCCATTGCTGAAAATTCTAAATCTGCAACACATAAAAGTTCGTATATTCATTTTGATAAAAGCATATTCTGAAAATTATTTTCATTCATTGCATTTCAGATTATTTTTTCTGAAGTATCCATGCCTGACGGAATTCATTGCTGACTGGAGCTCAAAGCCAGAGTGAAACGAGAGGAGAATAACTGCAGTATAATAATACAGATAAAAAAGGTACACGATAGAAAGAGAGAGAGTTCTCTCCTCTTCGACAACGTTCGGCTAACAAACTCCTGTCTCCCCGTTACTCACCACCGTTTGTTGAAGAAGGTTGGGCTTGAGCCCCTGCCAAGAGCCGCCCAGCTCAGCTCATTTACGACGGTGGATTGGCTCCCACTCGCGGCGGAATCGTCCTCTGGATTCTCGAGAGACATGTTATTAGCTCCTCTTGGCATTCCTCCGAGATGTCCTCGTCCATTAATGTCTCTTGACAAAAGGAGAAGCTAGCAAATCAAACAAAAAACTCGTTGCTCGTGTCTTCTTCTTCTCTGTGTGTCTTTCTTCAAGCTTTCCTCAAGTGGTCTTTCATGCAAGGATGGAGTAGAAAAGCAGCCACCATCACCAACTATACTTTATAATGCCGTCCATATAATTTGTTATGTGAGGATTACCTTATCATTACAAATTATAATCAAATGCACATAAACTTTTTCCTGCTCTATCTCTTATTTATTCTTCCCCTTCTATTATATTCTTTCTAAGGCATGTTCCAGCGATAAGAATAAAAAATACTCAATACAATTCTCTCTGCCCTTTTCATAAAAAAATACCTTAAAACATACCATTATGGAAGAAGTTAAAGGGCTTCTTCCTTCCGTCTCATAATACTTGGGGGAGAAGTGGCTCGAGATTAGTCCTACCTGTCATCCTCTTCTCATTCTTCTCTCTGGAATAAGAGGCGATCAAGGGAAAAAGAAGAGCAGTCAAAATATCACCATCATATCATATCATCATCTCAATATCTCATCTTAACCCATCATCGCTTAAATAAAGAGTGAACTAAATAGGGCCTTAGTGGTGCAGCTGTCCTGTGTGCTTTTGTAATCTAAAGATCTCATCTCACCACTTTACTTCCACTTTCCCATTTATTCCAATCCATTCCAGAGAGAGAAGTAGTCTGTCAACCTCTTAACATGTACTTACTTACCTCATCGAAAAAAGTTATTATTGTTATTATAATCATTATTGCATCAATCAACACTACTGTCGTCATCAACCCTAAAATATAAAATAGATAAAAAATATTCTGCATTTCCCCTAATATGTTAATAAGTAGGAGAGGGTATAACGATATTAAAGCAAACACTTTTCAATCTCCTACTAAAAACGAAGAGGATGAAAGAACAAGGAGGAGTGAAAACAAAAAAAGTGCTAGTAATCGAGAGTAATAAAATGGGACACGATTGTTCTTCAAACAGTCAACTTCATCATATCCAATCATAATACAAACTATTTTACTATAATAGCACTTCTAGACCACTTACGTAGATTCTAGTACGTATCTCCTTCTAAATACTGCCGGTTTTCTGCTTTATGATTCAAGTGGTGTGAAACATTTTACTTCCTATGATTCCCAATTTTGCAAATAATCATTTGTAGATTTGGGCTCATTTTAAAGAGAAAATTGAATTGTTAGTTTGTAGCATTTAAGTTTTATTTAGTAGACATCACGCAAATAACATTTTCTAAAGCCCCATTAAAAAGTTTAAACGTGCCAATTTTAACAGCAGAATCTCATCTCGGACTTGAAGTCAACTAAAACTTTTCTAATTAAAAAGTTTATATTGTTGAGTGAAGAAGAGTCTCATGAATCGAGTTTAAGTGGTGAAGTAGAGGCGAAAAGTGGTAACCAAATAGTTTCTTTTTATTTTGCAAAAGCCATAATGTACTGGACATGCTTTATGAGAGTGCAATGTACCAAAAAATGTGGAATGAATCGATGCCCCATTCGAGTTTTTAAATGCTCTATATGGAAGATACTTATCCTCTTGTAATTATATAAGGGAGTTCCACAAAACGCCAAGTAGCTCTGGATGTGTCAGTGCCACACAAACCGCCGCTGCTGTTGATGGCGGTGATGGTGATGATGATGAGTGGATTATTTGAAGGACCAAATCAAGTGAGTTGTTGAGAGCCAGGAGTAGCTGTGCTAAGAGAACTTCATATTATTGAACTGCTCTAGAAAAAGACGGAAGAGCAACTAGAGCAAAGGAGAAACAAGAAGGGAGAAAAGGAGCAAAACGGATAGCTTTATGACAAAGTTCCAAAGAAAAGGCCAACATAGTTCACTCACATTTTAATTGTTTGTGAAGAAATGACAATTATCTGGTAAAACATTCTTTTTATATAAATTTTATATAATATGCCTGCAAATATGTATATGCAAACTCTAAAGCTCTTTCCAACTTTCCCCAATTTCAATAACAAGCACATTATGCACAATCTTGTCATGAAAGCTTTTCTCCTTTGAGAAAACAAGAAATGTATGAAGGGATACAAGAGCGCAGTTAAGTAGGCAGTTTCAAACCGTGATAGACATCCCTTTTCCTTCCTTCCGTCTTTTCATAGCCAGCCTCTCACGTATCCACATACTTTTCTGTCATTGCAAACCAAAAGCTAGGAGAACAAACCAAGCCATATTTCTATACAAAATTTTCTGCCTCGCAAAAATTGCCTCTGTGAAACTCAATAAAGCGCATACTGTGATAGGAGAGGTTCAGCCAGAAGCGTTGGGCTTGGGCATCCCCTTATCGTTTGACTAATGAATATCCAAGGGAAAATATGGTCGTGGTTCGTAGCATTTTTGTATCAGAAGAAAGTGGTTTCCACTGGCAAAGGCAGAGAGGCAGAACAAGCTTGTGTTAAAGCTTTTCCCTTTACAACCCTGTATTGGCTGGATTGTTGGGCCGAACAAATCGCTACTTTCCGTTTAGCGTCCGTCTTCACCATATACTCCACCTAAGAGATATATGTATTTAGTGAGCTTCAATCTGAGAGAAGATGGTTTATAGAGGGGCTCTTCTCATATAGAGAGAACACGGACATAAGGACTACTCATTACATTAGAAACGATAGGAGTAGCAGCACCACTGAAAGAACAGAGGGAGAAGTGGAGAGTTTTTTAGTAAAAGAGTAGCAGACAAGGAAAAGTAGTCTCTTCGCGTAGAGGAACAGCGATGAGCTCTTGAGCTTTGAGTCTCCTCTCATTCCTCACTCAGTTTGCTCTTCTGAAAATATCTTGAGCTCGTTCAATTCTCAATCCAATTGAATAGAATATTATTGAAAACATCACCATCATCATATAATCATCAACTCTCAAAAACTAGCAGTACTTACTTTACTCTCTTTCTCTCTCTCATCAACATCATCAACAACATCAACAACTGCTCCTTCATTCCTCAAGTTGCTCTCTGTTAAACCAAACCTTCTTGAAAAACACTAAAAACTAGTGTGCTCACTTACACAGCTAAAGAGAGAGACGAGGGGGCAATATAGTCAAGAGTAAATAGCCCTAGCAAGACCTGAAGAGTTAGAAAAGGACTTTTTTCCTACTCTGAATAAGTAATAATAGGTGAAGAAGTAATAATAATAATCAGCTCAGAATCTAAAAGGACTTCTCCGGTGAGAAGAGTTAAGCCAAGAGTTTAGCTCACTTTTTTATTATTCTAAACTAGAAATACAGACATAGTGAGGCACTCTCACAATAATGATATTATACTAATCACAAGTGGTCCACATTACACGATTACCACCACCACTTCTTGAAACAAAGCAGAGAGGACTAGTGGCAAGTAGCTTTAGTAGTGTTCTTTTGACCTCTCGTCATCCCATCGTCTCTCGTCAAACCAGTGCACTAGAGAGAAAGAACGTATTTATCCCTTTGAACTTGTAGGAGGCTCGAAAATGTCATTGTGAGTAAGTAGCTTCTGATTACTATCAATTGCTTTTGAATTAGAACAGCAAATAGTGCTAACACCTCATCATCCAAACACTAGTGCATTCGAACAGCCACTTCCAGCGCAATTATAATTGATCGTTAACTTCCCTCTGAGGACTATTCAGTGAATAGTGGAAAGGATATATAATTATATACAGTTTTGTGCGGTTTACGTGGACAGAGTAAGAGAAAATTAAGTGCACTCGATTGTTTACTGGAAATACATTAAAGTTAAATAAATAAACTCAAGAGGGTAGTGAAAGTTGTTAGCAATTTACGACTTTTCAGTGTAGTTGGGGCATACTTGGATAATTAACTTCGTGGGAAGGTACTCTAAATATTAACTGAAACTGGCAAGTCATTTGAATAATTTAAAATTGTTAGCACAAACAATCGCCAATGGATAAAAGGCTAAAAAATTAGTTCATATGAAAATAACTAAAAGGGCACATTTGCAAATACTTGATAAAATTTATTTGCATTTGTACTTAGTAAATACTCACTACTTTATAAATTCACAAAATCATTAAGCTACTTTTACTAGTTTATAATAATAGCTTATTTGAATCACGCAGATTAATCGGCAAACGGGCCGATTTTAAAACATATTCAAAGTGGAACTCCCCAGCAGTAGCACTAGCACCACTTCATATTGGCATTGGCGGCAACATCCCTCTTCATCCTTAAATAGCACAAGCACATTTCCAACTGGAGAAGCTTCTGAAAAAGTGATTGAGCCAGAGACTANCCCTCTTCATCCTTAAATAGCACAAGCACATTTCCAACTGGAGAAGCTTCTGAAAAAGTGATTGAGCCAGAGACTACTTCATCCATTGAGAGCAATAAGAAAGCCGTGTATACCAAACAAGAGTCAACACCACCACCGCCAACGTCGTCCCCGGGGAATCCACCATCAAAAGGTACTTCTTATCAACATTCATTTTCATCAGGTAGGGCAAACACAGACGTAACCCCATCAATAATCAGCACTCTGAGAAATACTGAGGGAAAAAGCGTGGAAGAGGGAAGCTCAAGTGAAAGTGGGTTTCAAGCATTAACAAGCACGACGGCGGTGGTGGGGACTTCCGTTGAGTCTTCTTCCACATTTATCAAGGCTGAGAGCTCAGAGCTATTACCAGTAGATGGATCACAAGACAAATATATCTTACCGGAAAATATCTCAACAGACAACCTAAAAGAGGACGAGTGTTGCTCCGAAGACGACGAGGATTTCGATACTCACGAGCTCACAGAGCTAGATAATAACTCAGGTGGTGGGGGTATTAACAACCATCATCTTCATTCCCACCTTTCTCATCAACTTCATCTGAACCAGCAGCTCCACTCTTTTCGCACTGGATCTCTTGAACTTGCAGCGCTCGCCGATTTGTCGGGCGAGCTTGCCATGTCTTTGAGTCCTAAACAGACTGCAAATTTGTTGAATTTGAACCATCATCATCTTTCAGGACCTCATACAACCCCTTTCTCTGTCACTGACATTTTAAGTCCGTTGGAAGAATCTTATCGACTAAAATCCCTTGAAGGTGGTAACAGTGCAGGTATTCTTTCTCAGATTGCCTCAGGTGGGAGTAGCATAAGCAGTAATACAGATAGTGGCTCACCACCATCCCCATACAGAGTCTCAAATTGCTCCAATACTACAACAGGGGCAGAATCTACCATTACCCAAAGCAATCATTTAATTAGTTTGCAAACCATTGGCTCATCCTCCGCCGGTAATAATAACGGTAGCAGTGTGGCAAGTGGAACTAGTAATAGTACAACGGTTGGAGGTAATCAGTCCCCCGTTTCCTCCACCTCCTCATCTCTCTCAGCAGCCGCTGCTGCTGCCGCTGCAGCCATGAATGTCCCTTCAAGCTCTCCGTATACGCATATGCACGTTCCTCAGCTATCCCATCCAAGTGCTGCGGCTGCATTCTCATCTCAATACTGTAATGGAACTGATTTTCACGGTATGACTGGACATTATGGAGATGTTCGAAGTTCCGCTGCTGGATGGTATGGAGCATCAGCTACTGATCCAAGAATTGCAAGTGAGTCAAATAAAAAAAATCGTTTCATTCATGTTTATCCACCACTTATCTACATCAACTTCTTTCCTAAATCCGCTACTACTTTATACCAAAATTGTATAATGAAAAGAGTAGATCATGGCTTATCTTGAAAATCAGAAAAAAATCATGTTTGAAATATGAATGGACAATGTGATGTTTGATGGATGCATTGAATTTTACTATTAGCTGTAGTCAAAGAATATGTTTTGAAAGAAATTTCCCTTTATCATTATGTGTAATGATGACTCAATCGTTTAACTGAACATGAAGTTGTGCACCCATTCATTTCATGTTTTATCAGCGAAAACTTTTCAAAGTGATGGAGGTGCACGCATAGGAAGTAAAACAAGCGGAAAAAGATTTTTCCATTCATGTGGGTACGTGACCTGTCTCAAAAAATCTTTTTCCTTTAAAAAAAATAAAGTGAGAGAGAGGAAAAGAATTGAATAAATAGGGAGAAAAAGCTGCTACCAGGTCCAATCCTTTAAATCCTCCTGTTTTTCATGCATTATCTAATGCAAACAAAGGTAAAATCATGCACATACATTTTCAAAGAATTTTTAACCGTAGGAGACAATTTGTCTCCTTTTGTAGAATAGAAAGAGTTATTTTTTAAGGATAAAATGTGTGATGATTAAGTTATGTCATTGTACATTAAAAGATCAGCAGGATTAGAAGAAAGCTTTAAATGAACCAAAAACTGTTACTTTTATGCTAAGAAAAAGGTGAAATGAACATTTTTTATACTTTGCACTATTTATGTTTAAGCATGCATAATTGCAAGAAGAATGCATCCCTTTTAAGCATTTAATGCACTCCCAAATTTTTTATAAAATTGGATGATTTTTCCATAAAAATCAATTGAAAGGCATGACATTTCGTTGCATCCACTTACTCTTTCTTCCTCCTTTTATAGTAACTCGACTGATGGGAACATCGGGTGCTGGAATGAACATGAACGTCTCAAATATGTCGGGCCTGAGTGCGTGCGGCGTAGGCGGTGACTCGAAGCCTATGCAGTTTCCACTCGCTCAACGGCGAAAAAGACGGGTTCTCTTTACTCAAGCTCAGGTTTGCCCAGAATAATTTTAATTTGAATATATCAATATTAAAATATACAAACTTGACTGACTTTTTTATTAGAGGAAAATATGAATGAATTTATTTCTGCCTACAATTTAAAAATGTTTGACAGTGACCTTCAGTCCTAAATTCATTGATGCTTTATAATTTCTCTAATGTTCCAGCAGTTTTATTTACTTGAGTAAGCTTTAAATTTTGTTTAACCAACGATAAGTGATGATTCATATACTATTTAGAAAGTTGATTAAAAGCCTCCAAAAGACAAGAGCGACTACTAGCTCAACTGAAAGCCTTTATTTATACATTAAGATTTTATCTCATCAACTTGTGCAAACAAACGTTTCACCCTTCCTGTTTTCTTCTATGCAAAAGTCAGAATACTTTTAACACGCTTGATTGAAACCATATAGATGTACTATGCTTTTCATTTCTTAAATTGCGTAGAACGATAAAGTCTGTTTTGGATGTTGGGGAAAGCGATTATTTACGCAAAATTCCCCTTATTTTACTGCCATATAACTAGAGTATTTCATTTATTTATTCAAGTACGTAAAAAATTGTTTCATTTAGAGAATTTCTTGATTATTTACTCTGGAAAAATATCCCTTGATATTTTGAGCAAATTTGTTTAACTTGTTAAATAGTCTTGGGGTTATGGTAGTAGTGATGAAATGGGGGGAGTAAATGGACAACTTAAAACAGTCTTTTAAATTTATCTTCATTCTGTGGAAGACTTTACAGTGGAAGAATTTATTATAACATCTTATTTAATTGTTTTATTTCTTATTTTTTTTTAACAATCTTGTTATGCAAGTCGTTAGTTACGACTCCCGGGGCAAAGTTACCTCTGTGTTGACACTTTACAACATGTCCTAATTCATAATGAAATTCCTTTTGTGAAAAGACCCACTGTCCCGGTTTATATTACTCAAATACTTGTGTAAGGTGAACTTTTAAGCTGACTCATGTTGACAAATGCATGCCTTCAGGTTAAAACCTTGGTTGAGGGGAAGATTAGAAAAACTAATATTATTGTTGTGTCCACCTCCCATTCC
This sequence comes from Rambutsinella grinnellia, assembly GCA_027743725.1. Taxonomy (NCBI): domain Eukaryota; kingdom Metazoa; phylum Arthropoda; class Collembola; order Entomobryomorpha; family Entomobryidae; genus Rambutsinella; species Rambutsinella grinnellia. The sequence goes on along the minus strand of JAHZMU010000847.1, from coordinate 13,638 downwards.
CGAATTCTTTTCTTTGAAGTTTTCAATTTCAATTGTTCCCTGTTTTTGTTTGGCAACTTTACCACTGAAAATTGAATCTTGGTGGTAGGATAGGGTTATGATTGGAAATCAAGGAAGAAAAAAATCTCTTTACCACTAACTTTTATTTGATTTACCTACCTCCGTCTCTTCCATTTTTTCTTCCTTCATAAGATTGGATTACCTTGCTTCCTCATAAGATGAACTATTGAAGAGTCAAGTGTCCTGTTCCACAATGGTGTTAAGCCTCAGGCCACATCCTCCTATTTTTCTGTGACCACATCTCAATTTGAAGTGTTTACTGTCGTATCTCCTCCAGGGAGAAAAAGCTCATGTGGCTTAGTCTTGTGTTTATTGAATGGTGTGTGGTCTCAGGTCCTTTTTCTTATCCCCTGTACATGGTCAAGTCAACTGAGGCGTGCTTTAACAATAGACTTATCTAATGCTGGAGGCTATGCTTTAAATGTGTTGACAGCTGGACATGCTGTTGATAAGATATAATCCAGATGTAATTATCCATTCTGCCGTTGTCACCCTCACATATAACAATAGAATGAAACCACAAGAAAATCCCTCTTTTATAGCCCTTCCCACGAATGATTAGCCATCAATTATCCAATTTGTCTCGATTGTTATTAAAGATTGTCAACTTTTGAATGTTTTCAGGTAAAAATCTGGTTTCAAAATCATCGCTATAAATGTAAGCGTCAAGCAAAGGAGAAAGCTATGGCTGAGCAGAGCAGTCAGAGTCAGGTAAGAGTAATAAATGCTGATTTAATCTGCGTATAAAGCAAAATATTTACATAGAAAAAAGAATGGAAAGAGAATTAGTTTAGAGCTTGTTGAGCTTTTTATCCCTCTCTTGCTCTGCGAAGCAATTTCAGATGTAATTTAATCCGCTTATAACCTGAGTTAGTGTGCTTGCTCATTTGTTAATTTGTTCTCTCTGTAACTAAAAGATGAGGGGTCCATGTAACAGGATTATGTTTACAGAGGCTATCTCTTTAATAGAATTTTCCTTAGTCAAATCAGCTTAAGTTTCAAAAGGACGCTTTTACCTTTTCCTCTCTCCCTCTACCACTTGTTAATATTAGTGAGGTTTGTGTTTCAGTTGTTGTTTATCTAGTCTAAATACTTATAGCTGATCTCTTCTCTTATTTCCGTGTTGTAGAGCTCACCCAGAAGGGTGGCCGTTCCTGTTTTGGTGAAAGATGGTAAACCATGTGGAAGCTCAAACGGAGATGCAAATAGTACCTCAGGTGGGAGTGCTTCAAGCGGTTCTGTTGTAAGTAATGTTGGAAATTCTGCATCACCGAATTCACAATCCTCTCTTGGCATGCCACTACCCAATTGTTCACAGGTTAGGGAGCAAAAACAGATGAACATATAGCTCACTATTATAATCCCCTAATCACTTTCACTAATACTTTAATTTAACCTATTATTTTACTAAGTCCCTATAATTGCATAATTGTAAGCCGCATTTACAAACTCTGCTCAATCTTTTTTACAGAGTGGCTCAATGGTCTCATTCTATCATCAATCATCGTCCGCATGCACCGGAAGTGGTTCATTTGGCGGGTCGAGCTCATTAGCCGCACTTGGTGGATATCAGAGACATTCGCTAACACCAACTTTGGGCATGGCATCACACGCTTTACCACACCATCAGCAGCAGCAACATCATCAACAACAAGCTGGACTCATGTGTGCAACCACTTACCTACCACCATTGCAGTCTAGAGCTTGGTAAAAGTTTCAAAAAACGACAGTCCCATTTTATAAAGCAGCATTAAGGTACTTAAACCGTTGTTTAGTGTAGTTAATTATCATTATTAACAAACCGTTTGCGAATTTTAGTACATTTAGGAATTTGGGCTCAATCTGCCCCAAAAAACCAATCATAGTTTGATAGGCGAATACTTTTAGAATATTTCAGTTAGGAATAATTAATTCGTATAATTCTAAAATTAGCTGAATACGGTATTTACTGAAAAAATGTGTAAAGTTAAACATAGCATACTTATAATAATCATATGAAGGTTTTGCTTTTTTACATTTACCATTTCCAACTCTCTGATATTTTTAGCAGTTACCATTTACAAACTCATCCAGATCATTAAAACATCTTCACCTCATTAACGTTGTATTTTAAGCCTGGTTTTTATATAGTAATGAGAGAAAGAATTGACTTCTCAAGTGTTGCTAGAATAAAAGAGTATACTCCCCTCTGACTTCATTTTCATTTTTTCTCCGTCATCATCATCAACAGCAGCTTTCTTCTCTAAAAGTGCAGAGTGCACGCATACAACGGTCACAGTCACGAGTTACCAATTTCCTTTCGAATTTTATCGAAAAGACGAGGCAGCAACGCCTGTTTCAATCGATCCGAACTTTTCTCCTCTGATGAAGGATAAAGCAGGCGTCCCTAGCATTAGGGGAAAGTACAAAACTATATTATTTACTTTATAAACTGGTATTGACTTAGAAGTTGGAAAAACAGACAAAAAAAGTGGATGGTAGTGATGCGTTAGCGTTTCAGTGTTGGATCACCATGAAGAAATCAATTTATTTTCCCTCTTTTTCCAAACTGTGCACGTAAACTTGTGGAATAGTCAGTTAGCCCTTGTCCCTATAAGGGAAAGACAAGTGGAAGGGAAGTCAGAACTTGAACAAAAAGGGAGAGAATTCAGTTGAACATGGAACGCTAGTGAAGTGAAAGAATGATGTGGTTAGTAAAGTGAATAATTGTGTAAGGCCAAGTAAATAAAATAGAGTGATCTAATAATGAGTAAAAGTTGATTAAAAAACGGAATTAGTTTTGGAACGCTAGTGAAGTGAAAGAATGATGTGGTTAGTAAAGTGAATAATTGTGTAAGGCCAAGTAAATAAAATAGAGTGATCTAATAATGAGTAAAAGTTGATTAAAAAACGGAACTAGTTGGCTCATTACATTTTTTCGTTGACTTTATACATTATATGGAAATATTTTGAAATTGACGGAAGAGAAAATTTAATTTCGGAAATGTTTTCGGTTTAGTTGGGACTCACTCTTGATTTCATTCCACTTTAGGATTTCAGGGAGTATTAATATTAATAATTTTAAAAGAGATTAGAGAAAGTTAAATAGTAATTGGCCTGAAATGGCTTAATCTTGTTTTATAAAAGTGTAAAACGAGTTGCGCAGTGAGATTTTCTCCGGTTGCCCCACAAATTCATCAGTATTCTAAAATTACTGTAAATCTCAATGGATTTTTAAGGAAGGCAATTTTAACGTAATTTATTTATATCGATATGCCCATTTTAACAGGGTTTGTGTAAATATCAATATATTAATAGTTAAATAGTGATCTCGGGATCTATAAAGATACTTTTTAGTATAATGATGTGTATAAAAGTTACAAATTGAAGTTCAATCCCGAATATAGCTTAGGCCAAGATAAAAATAAAGTTCCTTACTGTATAGTCAACAAATGTACATTATCTAATGTCAATTAAATATTCAAACCCGAGTTCATTACTTGAAATTAAATTAACTGTTAAAAATCTTAAGACTTGTTTAGTAATAAATTGTAGTTGTTGTATTTCAATACGTGATATATATTAGCGATTAATTAAGAAGTAAGTTAATTGCATGATTCCGGTATGTTTTCTCTCGAAAAATAAAAAACCAGTAATTGGGAAATTTTAACACTACATTTCTCAGCTAATTTAATTTTGCCATCATTAAATCGGGTGTAAATAATGTGGAAAACCTCAAAATATTTATTCTCCACGCCATATGACCAGTGACCACCTCGTGAGCCAATTCATTGATCTTTGATGGGACGGTGGGAACTGCAAAATTCTCATGTCATATTTAACATAGCATCATATCGATTCTCATCAGGAAATCAGTTCATTTTATGTCAAGCATGTGCATTCCTATACGACCAAAACGATATCATTTCCCATCCAGAAAGCAGAAAACAATTCTGAAGAAATCAAATTATTCCCGTTCACTCCTTCCATTCATGTATACCCGTTCTCACAAAAATATTTGCCAAGTAAATGATGTACAGATGAGTGCGTCTAAAAATTCCCATTATAATTGTCATCATCACTTCACACAATATTTCCCTCAAGGCAACTCCTTCACAGGGGTGGAAGTGAGTGAGTCAATCTTCATAATCAAATTTGTTAACACATCATGAGCTTTACACAATCACGATAAATATTTCCACTCTGATTGACCTCAGTCAGAGAGCTTTCCAAAATGGTATAGGCTTGAACTTTTAATAAAAACCTAAACGCTGGGATAAGAAAGAGAGATTTGAAAGGGGAAAAATCATCCAACTTTGTACAAATCGATCAAATCTTATTCATTGCTTCTCTTATTTTACTGTCTTTTTCATGTTCTAGCTTTTGGGTATGCCCCATTTGTGTAATTTTAATATTTAGCGTTCAATTTTAAAATTTAAACGATTTATTTTTCAGAATAATTGCATTTTTTGGCAAAACTTATTATGCTAGTAAACCAAAATGATTCACCTACTATTATATGAAATATCATATTATTATTCAGTTTTTAAGTTAGTGTAGTCAATCTTTGCTTAGCTCAGTCCCAAATCTGTGTATTTAAGCAGGTACACGGTTAACATTTTTTATACTTTTATTGTGTTGCGTTTGTGTAAAGCAACTTGCAAACACGACGAGGGAAACAGTTTGACAAACGATCTTTTCATCACTCCCCCTTTTCAGAGTGAAAGGAGCATAATATAATAGATGGTGGAGATGAACAGGGGCATCACCGGTTTATATTCAATTTGTGGGTTCAGTTCGGGTTCATCAAAATCAGGGTACATCATCGTCATCACATCATTATCATGAACAGCATCTTGTTGAAGCTCCCCATTGTGAGTTATGTATACGTGAATTATCCTTCATCATCGTTTTTCTCGACAACTGCAGCAGCCTTGCCGGATTGAAGTGGTTCCTACTACAGTCTGCCACGGAGACGCGAATGAAGTAGTTTTTTACGCACGGAATGGACAATAAAGAAATATGAGGTTCAGTTTATAGAGTCGACTCAGAATTAGATTTTAGCTTCGTTTTCACTCAACAAAAGGTTACAAGGATGAAATGCACTTTTCAAATTTGAGTTTTAATGAATGAGAGAAATGTAGACATGCATAACTCTTTCGATTGTAATGTATCGTGTGTATTTTAATGGTAGACAACAATTTTAATTGAGATATAAAATGGTAATGCTAAATATATGAATTCATTCATAAAATATTTCATGCCTTCTTTTTAAAGTCTCCAAATTCTTCAGATTTCGATTGACGACTTGATAATACATTTTCAAAGTTTTTAAGAAAAAGTGTCTGCACCTTTTAACTTTCTGGTAGATTTTTCTATTCACTTTACTTCATTTTTTTTTGGATAATTAACTACTATTATTAAACAATTGAACTGTTAGCAAATATCATTCGTCATTCTTTAAGCCAGAAGTTTAAATGATAGGCATTGCCTCGGGGGATTGTACAAGTCACGAAGTTTGAAAACTTATGAATGAATTTCTCACGCTGCTGTTAAAATGTATTGTAAATTATAAAGCTGAAGAAAATACGTCATAAATGACGAATTCTATTTTTTAAATCATATTATAAACCAGTCACGAAAATATTCCATCGCTTTCCCTCCAAATAAAACTCGTGAATTGACTCTAAATATTTATGCAGAAAAATGGAATAATATAAAAGATTGAAAAATGTCATTTCCTTGAGTAAACTATTATGTGTTATGACAAGTCACACATAAACCAACAACTTTCAAATGATATAAAAGGAGAATCACAATTTTTTTCGAATTGAATGAAAAATAATAACGGAACTAACATGGCCTGGCATGAACAGGAAGAGAAATGAGGTGAAGGATAAAACGTATTGCGGATTCCATTATTTGATTTTCTGTAAATATTTGCAGGGTATTTCTGAAAGAACCTATTTGATTCAGGCTTCTAGTAAGTACACATTGACTCTATCCAATAGCTATTATGATTGGTGGATAAAATTAAGTTTTAATATTGCATCTGGCAAGAAGTGATGAAAGGGTGTGACGTACCGGCGGTCTGAATCTGTCATCCGAAATCTAAACAAAAGGTTTCACCAGTTTTTAGAAATTTCCATCATGATCCTGTACTAGCTCAGCATTAAATAGCCAGATTAGATGTGAAGGACAAACAAAAGCTTGAATATATTTGCATTTTAGTTGGTCTTGCACAAACTGATCCGGCAATATTGTTCCTTTCATTGAAATCTCAGGAATAATATTATTTGCATTTTCATCATCTTCAGCGGTCGTCACGCTAGAAATTAGGATGGTATAAACTAACCCTCATAGTTCTGATAACATACATGGCCAGTTTATCACTTTCAGGTTCACTATTATCACAACTATTAAATGGGATATATGACTTCTCTCAAAATGTAATGCGGTTTATTATGATGGTGATAGAAAAGGTATTAAAGCGTGTGGGCTTATGACGGGATTGGAGGAAGTTGATGACAGCTCGAAAGAAATGGAAAAGCTAAAGCCAAAATGCAAAGAAACAAGAAAAAAATACATTGAAAATAGTTTGAGTGGGGATGATGCGGGGAAAAGTTTCTGGTATTGGATGACTGGACCTCATAAAATGAACAAAAGTGTTCGGAATGGATATGGAATATTATTATGTCTTTGATGTGGCTTTCCGTCTCTGCTACTTTCCGCCCTGCAATAATAAAAGGATGGGATTGGGGTGTTTTGGACAGATGAACGGAAACTTTAGCTCTTGTGTGCTTGCTGAAGTAGTAAATTATTTGGTTTCGTCGGGAGGAGGAAGCGGGGATTTACTTTTTGATGATATTGCCAGTTTTAGCTGTGTCAGAGAAGAAAATAGGAGCGAGAGTGGGATAAATCCCTTCTATTAAATCCTTGAATGCGTGCGTATAATGTTCGTAATAATATTAGTTATTCTTTCCAAGAGTGAGGTGGACAACCGTGCCCAAATATTTATTGATGGATGATAAGCTTCGGGTGTTGGCCAGAGGTGTGCTGTTGACAGTTGGAAAACTGGGAGCATTGTTATCAATTGAATTTATTAACTGGTAGAATTGTTGGTGTCAAGTCAAAATTAAAGTTTTCGATTATCAGTCAAAATATTGCATTGGCCATTCCTGATTCCTGAACCATGTGCATACTTCGAATAAAAAATTCCAGAAGCCAAGAGAATAATTTTGAATGACTCTTCCGAGGCGAGTTAAATTACTGAAGATCGTCCACAATTTCACAGTCTAATATTTAGCAAGTCATTCTGAAGCAAGTCACCATTTTTTAGTAGGAGCTTGTGCCTTGATGAATAACAAGACATTCCAGTTTCGTGTTTTCAGCTTAGGCATTTTGTTTGCTTATCAGCTTCGGAATATTTTAGCTAATGGTTAATCAAACAAAACCCAAAATAAATAAGCTATTTCGGTCTGACTTGGGAATCTGATAAAAGTCGGCATTACGTCACTTTTATTTTTACGATTTCAGTCGTCAGCCGCTCTTCCACATCGTCACTTTCAAATATAAATAGTCTGTAAGGCAATTGGAATTTTATTTCTCTGTAAATAAGCCACAGAGGTAAGTATGCCTACCAGTTTCAAAATGAAAAGTTTTAGAGATAAAAAGTAAGAAATTTTAAATGTTCATCTTCGTTTTGAGGAATTGTTGCTGATGTCCCAAAATTGGAGTGGTAGGAAGTAAATGAGCAGTGGTAGAATATATTTTTTGCTGAATCATGACATTTCTCTGCTATGTCGAGGCATCATCTTTACAAGAAAAAGGTAAGCATAAAATATTTGCTATAACTTTTTCTTTAATATTTCATCAAATTTCTTCCTAAATGAATGCCTTCTTATAAGGTAGATAGATAATATGGATTTTCCTAGCAAGAGCTACCATCTTTATATAGAATGGTTAAGAAATACAATACATCAACAAGAGATACAGAAAAGTTGTGCGGAGACAGACGATTTTTTCGAGTGTCCACTTGTGGCTCACTTGGGTTTCATTTCCCTTTAATAACAGCCACCACCACTGCCACTTCTTTTTCCTTCTATTTAATTTAATCCATCTCATTTTCTTTGTAGAACTAAAGGAAGAGCTGAAGTGTCTTGCCTTCGTCTTTATTCCTTGTGTAAGGAACCACCTATTATGCATTAATACATAATCTACGAAGCTTCACAGCTCTCTTGGCTCCTGTTTTTAGCCCAACAAAGGAAAAATGTGAAAGGAATGATTATAGATGTTCATCCCGGTCATAATGGAAGAGCCACAATATTTAACCATTTTTATATTATCCTTTCATCGCTTGATTACTACTAAAAGGCTGTTTACAAAATTATAATAGAAAATGCATAACCGCATACAAGTCTTTATGTCAATACTGGATCTGATGAGATGAAAACAACAATTCAACTCGAAAAGGTGTAGTAATCCGCGTGGGAGGCCTCTTTTATTTTCATAGTCTTAAATGTGTACACTTAAAATACCAAAGTACTTATCCCACAAGAAAGATAAGTACTTGTCTTTCTCTTCTGTCCTTCTATTTACAATGATGATGAAAATGATTTTGATGATGAATGTTTGAATGAAGATAAAAGACTTCCTTAAAATACGAAGATAGAATTTTAATTTATTCTAACTTGAAATTGAAAACTGATAGCACATAAAATATTTACTCGACTCCCAGTTATAAATATATTTACTTGCTTAATGTCGTCACTCAAACGTAATTCCAGAAGTCGCAACTTTAATTGGAGAGTTGTAAAGTGGCATCTGTAAAGAAATAATCTGACGACTAGGAATAAGTGTTGTTAATGATGATGAAGGGCTTAGTTGTGCAAAAGTTGTAAGATTAAGAAACTTTAATATTGCAACATGAAGCGGCAATACTAATTTTGTATAAATTAGTGCTGCGGACTTTTTGTGATTTTGGATATTCGTTTATTATTTTACTTGCCTGTGTCTGTGTGTGGGCAAATAATCTCAAGTGGAGTATGTAAAAGGTGGCATTTTAATGTTAAAATATTTGCAGGTCATCACTACCTTCTTTACCATTCTTTAGTAAGGAAGGTAATCAATGAGTTGAATCTTTAAGAGTGACTTGATAAATTTTTTGGGGGGTTGTGAGCTGGCATAAATTGAAGAATGTCATGACACGTGCATTCTAGTTTTTGACAAAGTAAATATTGGCAATATTTTTTGAGGATTAGTAATGCTGAAATGCTGACTACTGTTTCATCGTTGGTGTTAATAAAAATCGAACATCAAATTGAAATGTTATTTTAAACGCATTTAATAACAAGTGTCTAATCGGCAGTGCTCATGTCCGTGGTGGTCTTTTATGCAATGGGTAAAATTCCGTATAAGGAAGCCGAAGGTCAAAAATTTGAAGGCAGCCATTTATGAAAATAATGATGACAATCAATGTTATAAATAAACTGAAGGATGACATCAGTCAGTTCATTATGTTTGCTGTAGAAAACATCACGTCTGTTGTAGTTGAGCTGATTTGTACATCATTAAAAACAGCAGTAGTCAGTCACCCGTTTGCCACAATCATTTTCGGCATAATAAATTAAAGCGGTGGTGAAAACTCCATCACGAATGTCAACGCAGGGAGATGCTAACGTGCACGTGGATGTTTGAAAAAAGTTGAGCTAATGCTCAAGCAGGGAGTCGCTGCGGCTTGTGTCTGTCTTTCCTTCTCTGTTGGGGGTCAATTAAAGAGAAATCCGATGGGATGAGAATAAAGAGAATTAAGCAACTTGTTATGGTTTTAAAAAATCATGAAATTTACTATACCGTACCTCGCAGAGTATAGTAGGAAAGTATAGCATAATCACTTTATTATGATATTCATATAGTCCAATGACAAATTTTTATTGTTGGTCTATTATTCGAATTAATTTCATTTGACTTTAGTCACATTTTAACCAAAGGGACTTGAATGCTCTAGCAAGTAGTCAAAATGTAATTGGAGTCGAGAAAAGCAAAAAGTCACGATTCTAGATACCGATTGATTATTCCTACAGTAGGCTGCACTCTATGCATTTGGTAATTAAAAGTTCGTTAGTGATCTAGAAAGGTTCGAAAATACAAAACTTTAAATCCGAAATCCAATAAAATCTCCACGAATCGCAGCAGCTATTTGGATACCCCGAAGAACACATCTATCAGGTCACGTGTCGCATCAAAATTTAATATCAAAATTTTGAATCATGTGCGTATGCTGGTTAGAACTGTTTTCTACCTTTAATATCATATTTAATTCAAATTCAAATATTCTTTCATGATATTTAAGCACAGACTCGATCGAGTGTCAATCAAAGAAAAAATCTTTGCAATTTGTTTGTATGCTTCGCAACGAAACCTGATATTTATTAGCTTCCTACTTTCCTCTCCTCTCACTTACAACCCAAATGGACGATTTAATTCTTTCCGAGTATGGTACCGACACTATCATCCCCTTCGCCGTATCTCATTTCATAATAAGCAAAAGCGAATCGAATTTATTTATATCGTTCTCCTCCGCCTTCATTAAGAATGCCATTCAACTCTCCTTTTGCGTAGGAAGTTCTCCCCAATTGTTTCCTGACAAAATGAAATAGTCTTGTTCCGAGGTTTCTGGTCTTCCTTCACTCCCAATCTAAATTACTACGAGACTTGCGAAACTTTTACGGGAAAAAGAGAAAGCGCATTATTGAAATGTGGAAATAGAGACACAAGTAGAGAGAAACGGAGATGGAAGAGTTTTTCAAGTGAGCTTTTCCAAGGACTCATCATAATGCAATGCCGGCATCCAGAAGCAACCATCGCTCAAGTGGCCACTTCCGAGCAATCTTCTTTCCTAAAAAGTAATAAATGTATTACCTTTCTCTAACTGTGTGCTGTGGTGAAAACCAACGCATGACTTCCAATAAATGTCGACTCTTCTCAAATGGAAATGGAGAAAAGTACGGTCTATATAATAAAATAATGATGATGAGTAAGGAAAGCTAATATATATACACATACACGGCATTTTATTTCATTTTCTAAAATGAAAATCTCAGGTATGAAAATGAGCTTAGATTTTATTGGCCTTTATAACCTTTTCTATTAGCATTTCATCAAGAGTTCTGATGTAATAGGAGAAGTTTGGTATGCCATCCACCACCCTGATGAGATTGTATTCGGTAAGTAAAGCATTACTTACGGCCTGTCGCTTTTTCGGCTTTTATACGCTCATTTGAGGAGGGAGAAACTTTTTCGGAAAGTTTTACAAAACTAAACAATGAGATGAGTAGAGTGAGGGATGCTCAAATTAATCAAGACTTTCCCCTCTTTGTTAGACTGGATTTAATAAAATGGAAAAAGTTACCTTGTGCAATGAAAGGAGAATTTTGTAATAAAATACCTGGGAGAGAATCAGCACCCCAGTTTAATCTTATGATCTGATGAAATAGCAGGTAAGGGTGGTGGCATCACGTGCGTCATTTTTATTATGCTGAAATTATTCATTTATCGTAAATCATGCGGAACTAAAGCTTATTCAAACTCTGAACTTTCTTCCATTTATCTCTGCTACAATCGTATTACATTCACGGACGATTGAATAGGAGGCAATCAAAGTCTGGATTCTAACAAGCCAATTATGACATTTCAGATAAATGAGGATCTTGTAGAAAATTGCTTTCGATTTCAATAATACTTTTGGATGAAAATAAGTATTTTTGAGGAAGCTATTTGTTATCATTACAGCTACCTACATTAAAGCTGCTTATTATGATAACCTCAATATAATCCTTTAAGTGTTTACGGCAAGCAGCCATCAAAATATTTATGGGATGCTAGCTCACAACCCACACACAACGACAATAATAATATTGAATAAAAATGGGAAAGGGGTTGTCAGGTAGGTTGTACATTGGTGATGATGTAGGAAAGAGGATTTCCCTTGTTGTTCATCGGATCAACCCTTTTACTGTTTAAGAAGAAAAGCTCAAGAGTATCCACTACCATTATCCTCTGAGAGAGATCACTTTTTTCCTCTAAAACCTTCAGCCTTAAAGCCAAGCCTGAAATATTTCATCTCTCACATCAGAATCCAAGTAAATAATAGAACCTCATCCCTTTATAATAACAATTTCTCAATTTTTATATATCTTCATACAATAATGGTAGTTTTTCCAATTTTTGCATTGTTATTATTATTTCACGTTCATGAGTTGAGTGCTTTCGCAGTAGTATTACCACCAACAAGGATATGTAATGTGTACCCTACATATTATTCAGTTCCAGTTGAGCATGATCTCCAAAAAGGCAGATGGAAATGGGAAATTTTTCACAAGATAAAGATGGGATGAGTAATGATAACAATTGGCTTCTTTCTCTGAGTTCCTCAAGAGCTCTTAGAGCTGCCAATTGAGAGTAAACATTGGATGATTTCCATTCGAATTTGAATAGAGAAATGCAGATGTTCTTGGATTATCAATCAAAGGATGGCCAAGCAAAATGGATTGCCAATAAAGCCAATTTTGTGTGGCATTTCAACATTTCTCTCAGAAATCTACACAATATGTACTTGTAAATGTTATGACATGGGCCTGACGCTTGATTATTTTTAACGAGGAAAGAAAGACGTGATGGTCTAATAGAAATTCTTTAATTTTTACAAAAAAATCTGAATACTTGCTCGAATCTCACGAGTGGAGAATTTCATCCTTTGAGATTAAGGTGTGGGAACGAGTTGTCTCGTGAAAGAATTATGAAAATTCAATATTTACACAATAATAAGGTCATCCAAGTACTCTTCTGGAAGGAGTGATGCCTTCAAGCTTTGCATGCATTTCGTGGTGACAATTACTTCTTATCGCTTTTAGTAAAAAGAAATTTTTCTGCTGAAGTGGTCCAAAACGTGAACGTGACATAGGTGACAGCCTCAAGTCCACTCAATCAAGTTTCTTCAGAGTTAGTTTGTTACGGAAAAGGAGCCTGGATGATGCTTGGAAAGGACTTTCCAAAATGTGACTTTCGAGTTGGCCAGGACATTTTTCTATTTAAATGTGATAATCCAAATCTGTAAATTCTTGGGATGTGTTGATGTGATGAGTGTCATGCGTAATTCATCATATCTATCCGGTTCCAGGAAGAAAAGACAACTTATATAGGATGAGATGTGTCTTGGTGAAAAATTTCTTTGAAGAGTGAAGAGCTCTTCACACTTCCATGTACAATATTGCATTATTATGTGAATTTTTTGCTACTCATATTAATATTTTTTGCTCTTGAAATTTAAAAAAGAAATACCTGTGCTTGTTGGGACATTGTTCGGATCCCAAATTATCTAAATTGAATTATTAATATTTAAGCTCTTTCAAAAACTTTCGAGTTCTATTAAAATAAGTTATTCATAGACTCATTTGATTGCTCGAATTTTATTTGAAAATCATTTCAAAAGAAGCATTAAATTATAAAGTACTTTTTACTGGAAATTTTTTAATGACACGTTTCTCATTGCTTTCAAGTTACGTTGATTATCCTAATTAGGCTATAACAATTTCAATCCGA
>JAHZMU010000846.1:0-11873 GCA_027743725.1 Rambutsinella grinnellia | reverse complement strand
GATTCACAGATACACAGTCTGTATTCTGTTTGCAATTTTGTAGAAACTGATTTGTGCTGACATAATCTGAAAGATTAAAAAACCTTGGAATTAACCAACAAGTATCTTATATCAAACCTGAGGTCAACCTGCCCTTTAAAACAAACCGTGCCAGGTTTTTATGAGTCATTAAAACCACACTTATTCCCGCCTCTTGTGGTTGTATTTCCAGAGCTTAAGCCAACGAATGTTTGAAAACCCCAACTAACTGGACTAGAGTAGTGCAATTAAAGTCTATGTATCTCATTCCCTTGCTCCCCATCATGTTTTCGTTTGTCATGATCATAGAGTCAAGGTACATTTTAATGCACTAATAATACCTTACAGTAATCCACTTTGACATCGGTTTTGTTTCTTTGTTGGAAGAGCCACGCGAAAATCCCAAAACAGCAGTAACATCCTGATTACAATGACGATAAGAGCGGAAGCACTTTACTCGCTTCTAATATGGCAAAGGTCATCAAAATGAATTATGGCAATAGAGAAATATACACCAGGCAAAAATATTACATGAAATGGAGTATGCCACCGAGCTATATAAAATGGGTAGAGATTTTCACTTTTATTGCAATAAAGATACCGCAAAACTACCTATAATTCCTTCTTAATGTTGTAATTTCTAGCTTTTAATGACAGAAAGGGCTCAGGCAGGCATGCGCTTTTATCTTGGCAATATCTGCTGTAGTAGCGGCATAGTGTAGCATTTTCATATCAATTCGGAACTAATTGTTCATAGCACCTTTCATTTTCTAAGTTTAACAGTCTAATGCTTTGTATTGATATTTAAGAAAAGAACCGAACGCTTGTTCATAGTTCTCCAGACGGAGTAAAATGGAATTTTGATGTTTTTCATAACGTAAGCTCATTAATTTGATAGCAGATTCAGAATTGATCTCTTGATAATTCTCTAACATGTATGTCATATTATCTGCTACTTTCTCCCGCTCAAGTCAATTTTATATGTCATCTATCCTCTCCTGTTTAGCAAAGTTTCCATTCAATTCTTAATTAAATCTCACAAGCCAATATTAGCCAAGTGTTTACTTTCATTTCTTAGTGAAATGACAAAGTATCCAATTCATTTCCGCTTTCTCTCATTTTCCCAACGCTAAATGCGAGTACGTGCATAGCATTTTAGTGAAATACTTTTAAAAGTTGCTTTTCCCTCCTCCCCTTAGATTGCATGTTTTCCCTTTAATAACAGCAAAGCTTAAAAAACTCTTCTCTTTCACTATTTTTTCTTCTCCGTTACCATTATTGCCACATCAAGCTTAAAAAAGTGCGTAACACTCGAAAGTTTATGGCTTATACATTTTTCCTTATCTCCGGTTCCGAGTCCGCTTCTCCATCCGCCTACACAATAAATAGTTTCACTCATTGTACAGAAATAGCTCGACTGGCACGAGAACATGAAGGTAAGTCTACGCTTCCATCACATCCAATCTAAAGCGCAAGGTAATATTATCACCAACAATTGAACAGGGAGTTTTCGTTTCTCCAACTCACTTCACAGGAGGAAGACCAAAATACAATAAAACAACTCTATTTGACAGTGAATGGGCGCGTAGAAGTGAACAGGGGAGAAAAACGGAGTAATATTGGACTAGAAAAAGTTGAGAATAGAGCGATCGTTGAATGACCTCTCGTGCGGAAGTACATCCTAAACTCAACTTATATTTTACGCGTATCTATAAACACACGGACCGAGTCCGGAGAACAGTTAACTTTAACTTTATTCTTTTTATCAACTATTACATTGCGTAATGTTCAGCCGTTTCCTACTTTCTAAAAGAAATAACCAGCTCTCTAACGTAAGATTCAGGATAGGACAATAGCAAAGAAAAAATGATTTTCATAAGAAGCCCCAGAAATAGCCAGAAAAATAGTAGTGCCTATCTCTTATTCCTGTTGTGGAGAGAAAGCAGCAACAGCAGAACCGATTCCATACACCGCATTTCAGCATTCGAGTTAAAATCACTTTTTTATTTTATCCTTCTATTGTTGTTCGGCTTTTTATTGAAGGCTTTCCACTCTAAAGAAAGGACATTGATTTGCTTTCTCTGCTTTTTGTTCACGAATGAGATTGTTGTAGCTGGCACTGCCAGGAGCAGATCAAGCTGTGCAATGTTGATGGTGTTGTGAATCTGTTCATTCTAATAGTACATAGTATGGAAAGGTGACCAAACTGAAAATTGATATGGCAAACCTTTAAGAATTATGTACGCTGGTGTGTTTGAAAAGGGATTGTAAAATCCTTATAATCCTATCAAGCGACCAATTAAATACGGAACCATTTGCATGAATACAAGAGATTTTCATTCTCTGCTATGATTTCAGTAACCAACCTTTGCAAAAAATCAAAAGTTGGTAATTCAGTTCCTCTAACATTTCTATGGTTCTGATTGCATCTATGTTGCTCAATTAATTGCAAATTAAAAATCTCTAATTCTTTGAAAATAAAGTCCATTCCAATTAAGCAAGCAATTCGAGTTCTTGCATGTCAAATGTAAAAACTGATTTTAGACGAAATTGATCTAACCCGAACCGCATCAAAATGCATTGCCCAGTTATTACACTATCGTTATTTTTCTTTTTATGTCCAATCTCTGCCTCGAATGTGAGCTCTCCCGGAGATCAGCATCCATTCAAAATCTCCAACAGCTCGGATAAAGAATTATCAAACCGGACGAATGCCGCAATGGGAGTCATCTTAAACATCAACAGTCAAATGTCAACTCTGAACCACATTCTGAACTCCTTCAATTCCTCGATGATTTTCGAAAGAGAGAAGAAGTTGCAAGCTCAGCTCGACATTATCGCAGTTTTACGCAATTCGTACGGAGTCTACCTCAAGGATCCTAACTGGCGGAAGTGCACCCTTGGATATGTCGAGCAAAAGAATGTTCTTCAAATTGAGATCTCAGCGTTGGCGCGCCTCTGCGGTTTTGGAGGTCGTTTAACAACGAATAATACTAATTATTTGCTTAACCTTGAGAAATTCTTCTTCGACAAACGGAACAAGATGTCGAAGCACGCTCCTCGCCTATTTCACACATGCGGACAGGAAGCACCACACTTGTTCGTTGCTATAAGTCAGCTTCTCACTGATCAGTATAATGAATCCTTCGGCTGTGCAATCGAAACCACAACGAGAACCATTGTAGAACTGGCCAAAACCAAATACTTTGATCATGTTGAGAGAAAAAACAAGTTACTTTCCAAAGAGCTTCGCTTCCTTCTTGCCAAATATGATAGATTTCAGAAGTCATCAGCAAACAATACAATGGACATGGGAAAGAAGCTTGTAATGTATCGTAAGGAGTTAGCTAAAATCAGGACTGAGCGGAATGCCATGTTACTTCATGCGGAGATCAGGAAGTTCAAAAATGCCGTTTTCGACTTCCGTTTTCGACTTAATCGGAGCGACTTCGAGACTTCCATTAACCAAGTGGCAAACTATGTGGAGAGAGATATATTCAAACGATTTTTGGATTTTCGAGAAAAATCTTTTTCAAACGACTCGATTAGTGCGATTGGAAGAGAAATTAGAGCTTATAATCGATTGGGTGAGATGATCTTTGATATCACGGAAGAGTTACCTAAAAAATACCATCATATGAGAGCCAATCCCTCGGAATTATTTGCGGGAAAGTCATCTACTTTAGGGAAGCAATGTGGTAAGCAAAAATTACTTTTTATATCTTTAATTCATTTGCAATACCTATGCTCATAATATTTTATTATTAGAAAACAGCCCAAACCACTTAATTGGAACTTGTAATCGCCTAAACAATGAGATTTGTTCATATGCCCCAGAGGCGACGTCGAAAGTAATGCAGATGAACATCCACTCACTGATGAATTCAAAAATAGTTGTCGCCAACTTTCTCCTAACCGTGAAGCACTGCGTTTGTGGATTTCACCCGAGATGTGTCCCAATCTCTAGGACATTCTATCAAATTAGTAAATCATCGAGTTGCATCTTGATTCCAGATGAAAAAGGACAATGTAGGGGAGGACTTGGATATCCATGCAAGACTCATCCCTTGGCTAAACGCAGATTCGGCCAGACTTGTGTCTCAGAAAGATGTAACGAGATTACAAATGGATGCTACTAATTTAATTTCTACTTAAATATTTTAGAATGTAGATTATTACACTAATGTTATCCAATTTTTAATTACTGATGATAAGATGAAAATAAATATAAAAATCGCGCAAAAAATTTAATCGTGCATGGCCCAGATTAAAGTTTCTTTATTTACACAGCTCAACTTTGACATTTCTTGCATTTGCTCATTTATTTTCGCTTAGTATAGTTTACTTTTACTATATATTATTTTCGGAAACGAATTAGTAATACAGCCTCACTTCCTGCTTGCGATATTTAGGATACTAAAGATGACTTTATTGCTTTTCCATCCCAGCCACTTTGAGTTTGTAAGTAACCCCCATAAATAATAATGTGTATTTTTTCTTCTCTCCAACTGACCACACACACAATCCTCCAAGCTTCATTTAACTTCTCGACTTCCCAGACAATAAAAATCCACGTTAATCGCAAACTCTCTTTTTTCCACCCAACACGGTTACAAGGAGAACGGGAAATTGAGCATGGCCATGCGTTTACCTATATATAAATCAGCATCACCGAGAAGAAACGTATATTCGTATCTTCAAACGAAGGACTAACAATGGGAGCAAAACTAGTCTTTTGCGGGTCTACGGACAAATGAAAATGTCTAATATTTATTATAGTCAAAGAGAAAAAAGTAGCTTTCTCTTCTATAAGGACCAACTGGTTCGGAAAATGCTACTTTAATCTGAAGGTGGAGTCTAAACTAAAAGGGTTTATTTTTATGGAAAAACTCAACCTTTTCTCCATTAAAGTCAATAATAAATAGGGAGGAAACAGGAATCTCTTATAAAGTCTCATTTTTCAATAAGGAAGCAGGTGAGAGCCAGTAGCAAAAGACTATCCTTAGAGACCACAGTAAGTTTAGCTCTCTGAGACTAAAAACATGTCATTAAAGGCACAAAATGAGCAATGCCTCTCTCACCCTGCCTACCCCTGTAAATATCCCTTTTCAAATATTTTTTCTCGAACAGTCAGCCCTACCAGTTATAAGTAGTAGTTGGGCTCACAGATTGAATAGTTAAATATTGAATATAGGAGAAAGTAGAACTAAAGCGAATCTTGCTTTCTCTATTTTTTGGATAAAAAACTAGTCGTCAATTTTCTTTTCCCTTTCAGCCCACCAAAAGAAAAGCCTACTGCCGATATATACAGTTCAGGAGAAGTAAAAAGCTAATGAATTTCGCTCATACGAGTATAGGTCCTTAGACAAAAAGGGCAACGCTCCCAGTCTTCATTATATTTTCCCACTGTAAAGCCGGATGAAGAGAGCGGCGGCCCCTCTGTAAAAATGCCGACAAGGAATGACTTGACTTTTGCTTTTATTATGAACTAAGAACATTATTATTACGTGAAGGAGTAATAGAAAAGGTAACTAANAGACAAAAAGGGCAACGCTCCCAGTCTTCATTATATTTTCCCACTGTAAAGCCGGATGAAGAGAGCGGCGGTCTCCCTCTGTAAAAATGCCGACAAGGAATGACTTGACTTTTGCTTTTATTATGAACTAAGAACATTATTATTACGTGAAGGAGTAATAGAAAAGGTAACTAAGCCAGAAGATTCTTTGCCTCTTTCTTTTACGGGGAAATGCATTCGAATTTTGTATGAGTGAAGAAATGGGTTCTGGAGAGAGAAACAACAACACTAGAAAAAAGCAATAGAGATTCCCCAGATATCGTCTACACATCTCCGGGTTTCCTTCCTTTCTCGCGAAATAAGGATAGCAGAACAGTAAAGAGTGTAGTAGGAAACGCTTGAACATTGTACCTAGAAATGTATAAAACGGTGGAAAAAATTGGAGTCGTTAAATAATGGGAGGAAAGAGAGCAGTNAGAGAAACAACAACACTAGAAAAAAGCAATAGAGATTCCCCAGATATCGTCCACACATCTCCGGTTTTCCTTCCTTTCTCGCGAAATAAGGATAGCAGAACAGTAAAGAGTGTAGTAGGAAACGCTTGAACATTGTACCTAGAAATGTATAAAACGGTGGAAAAAATTGGAGTCGTTAAATAATGGGAGGAAAGAGAGCAGTCTCGTTGTGCACACAATAGTAGATGAGAAAGGAGGCAAGCCGTGGGCTGTCGTCAAGAAGGTTTTTTTTTAAGTCACATTGTTTAAACTTTTGTTGGTTTAGTGCTGGTCAGAGAGTGAAGCTGGGAAAAGTTTTTATTAGAAAAGGAAACATGAGGTTAAAAAAATAATGTCACATGAGACAGTGCTACATGGTGAAACAAATTGTTTACTTAAATTCCCTCCCGTTACTACTAAATTAGGGAGATTTTCGAATTCATAATATGTACTATACACACAAACTATCCCATGTTAAAATTCTCAATCAGTCGATTTTACTTGAGAAGGACCTGTGAAGCCTTGGGCTGTATATTGAAACTTTTCCATTATCCCAAGCCCCAAACATTAAGCCTAAAATTTGCATCAACCCTCATACATCTCTCTTAATGAACCAGTCTAATATAGTATCTTAAATAAGTCGAATGGAATTAGCGAGTGGGATGCCGAGCAGTCATAGTCACTGAACTGAATTATTTACAATAAAAACCTCTTGCTCACAATCCCTACAGCGCCCAAACTCATGTAGGATGAGGACATGGCATTGTAGTGTGGTCATGTGGATTTTTGAGAGAGTTTTGCCTCGTTCCCTTCAACCCCTTTCATTTCCTGGTACATCCTCCACTTCAACTTGCTTACTTCAAAACTCCAAATTTCCATCGCTTTTCCCAGGATGAGGATGTTAGTGCGGTGCGTAATGTGGCAACTGCTGCTGTCTCAATTCTCTAAAAATCAGTGAGACTTCGTCCTAAAAAGCTGCTTAAACTTCTCTGCTGTTCCACGTACACAAAAATCAAAGAGAAATGAATCGGATGAGAAATAAGAGGAGTAGTGGCAAACACGATTTGCATATTTCAATATCAGGGAAGCAAAAACTTGAGCGAGCTAATCGACTTTCTATATAATGAGAGAGGAGCAAGTGCATCCTAACGATTTCGTTATCCTTTTCACTCACATAATGTATAGGATACTGCTGTGGAAGATTTTATAGTCAGTAATGATGGTGGTCAACATCAAAGCGAAGGTAGAGGAGGAGGAAGTCTCCCTCCAAAATGCAAAACTGATTTGCTTAATATAAGTTCCTCTCTCCGGAAATGGATTTGAGTGAAAGTTAGAGCACAGACATTTCATTGAGTGAAGTTGAGTGTGAAAAAGGAATGGAAGATGCTAATGGAAGCAGAAAAGCTTTCTGGAGCTTCTAAACGTATCTCCAAAAATTATTGTAGATATGCATATCCCATCGTCCTACAGCATTGGAACAAACTTAAACAGGGAGCACCCCTGATACAAAATACACTTCATTTCTAAACTTCTGAAACTTGTAAGTATCTGAATGAAATGAAAGTAGGACTTCATTGGTATATATTTTATGAGTTAACTCTCTTCTGGAATAGCACTGTAATGTCGTACTATTTAACCTCTTCATCATAGCAAGAGAAAGCTGAATTCCAGCACTTGCAAAGTGATAATAATATGCTCATATTTCTTTTTGAAAAGACTCCACGAGTTAAATGCTATTTTATATGAATATAAAGCAAACCAACCGCGTTTTAAATTGTATCAAAACGTAGAATAATAACCTACTAAATAGTATGTAGCAATATGGCAGAGGGTGAACATATTTAAAGTTGAAGAAGTAATATTAATATTGCCTCATAGCATGGTGGCATGTATCATGTGGGAGTATTACACAACTAATTGGAGTTTTACTAGAATATAGCGAAGATTGAGGAAAGTTGCTGAATGCTGAGAAGGAGAAGGGGAGAAACTTTTCCCCTTTCAACTCATATACAAGAGAAGGGTAGAATGTAAAAATTCTCCATGTGCATAATGGAGGATGAGTGGGTGCATGTTCGACTAATATAGAAATAGTTTTTTGTTC
Source organism: Rambutsinella grinnellia (assembly GCA_027743725.1). Lineage (NCBI taxonomy): Eukaryota > Metazoa > Arthropoda > Collembola > Entomobryomorpha > Entomobryidae > Rambutsinella > Rambutsinella grinnellia. Next base: position 3,745 of record JAHZMU010000846.1, on the reverse strand, counting down.
GCATATCACATAACCTCCCTTATTGCTTTTGTTGCCCGTAGAAGAAAAAGTGAGAGGAAATATTTAAGGGAAAACTTGATGGAATGTTATAGTGAAGAGGGAAGGAAATAGATATATAAAGCAATGCAATCACAGCATCAGACAGGAGGAACAAGACCAACTAGTCATTAACTTCTATAGGGTGGTGTGTGATACGGCATGTCGAAGTGGGAGTAGAACGTTTTATAAAGTTCCAAGCTTTCTCTCTGCTGAATGCAAGCTATTCTATTCTCGGCTTGAAAAGGACTATAAATTGAGATTGAAACTCTTTTAGTTTTCCTTTCCCCATTGAAAGTTAATATTTGATGTGATGCAGTTGTTCCCCGTTGAAATTGAGAATGCGTGTGCCATAGAGAGTAGCTTATACTGTAGAAAACTGTGGAACCACTGCATTTCCTTCATAGCTAATTGGGAATGCAGTGAAAACTGCAAAAGCAGATGTGCTCTTCCTTGTATGGATTGCGATGGTGGAGAAATGCGCTTAGTACTTGAGAGATGAACCTGATGGCAACAGAAATTACATTACACACGTATGATCACTGTTATTTCTAAGCTTTCAATCAAAACTATTCATTTTCTGATATAGAAGTTGAAAAGGCAATTGAGAAAAGAGACAACCGGTTATTGATTACTTCCACACGTATGTCAACTGCCATATTCAATTGAAAGTTTTCAACAAGCAGTTGCCTTAACATAGAAACTCCGATTTCAGTTTAGTCTTTAGGGTATTCTTAAGCCCAGACTAGTTTTATGATATGACTAACGTCTTTGGCAAGTCTTGTATTGTCGTGTCACGAAACCCCAAATGAACTCAAGTCGATCTCCTCTTTATAAGCGATGTGATATGTGATGTAAAGAGCAAACGCTCATTTTCATTCTTATCATCAACTCTCCAAAGTAACATGGCCCTCAAGTCAATATAATATATGTATTTCTAGGAAAGTATCAATATCATGAGAAAGAGAGATGCGTACACAAGGAAAATGCTATTCCCAACCGCAGTTATTTCTTAACAGAGGATAAAAAGTTAAAAACTTGTTATTTCCTTTCCACCTTGTGGGTAGCCACGCAGACAGTGGGGAACTTCACTTCAACTCTTGTGGAATCTCTTTCACTCTTGAAAAATGGGAAACTTTCTTATAATTTTTCCTGCTTCGCTCAGTAAACACACACTTTAGACAATTCCAAATTGTGTAGTTTGTAGCAAGTGGAGTTTGCGATACACTTGGTTAGGGGAATGCCCAGAAGAAAATCAGCCTCAAGGAATGCCGCCAAGAGTTTAGTAAAAAAAAAGTTTGCTTCCTTTAACTCGAGTGTATATGTATCAAAGGTAGAGCGTTGCCTGAAGTCATCGTCCTTTTCAACTTTTCACGGAGTAAACATAACTCTTCTTTTTCGTTTTCCCCTTCCCAACTCCATTTACAGGGATATGCTTCATTTGAGAAGATTTGTTCACTAAGTGCTTCCCTTAAATGTTTTTCTACGATAGTGGTAAGTAGTGACTAGAGCGGTGGAACAGACAAGGCATCATTCGTTACCGGCAAATTATGTGGATGTTTTGAAGTACAATTTTTTGGAAAGCGGTTACCTCAAAAAACTGTTGCGAGTTTCACATATTGCGCCCTAGCTAAGAGAAATGGCACAACACTTGAAGTTTTATAGTCCCTCCACATTCCCATTTGAGATAGATGAAGAGAAATAAACTTTTCTCATTGTTCTTGTCCTCCACTACCTCACCCCAAAGTATCCGCCTTAAGTAAACAAGTGTGGTAGGATGCCAAGAGAAGGAATACCTTCACTCATTCCACTTCTCAAGCAATAACGTGTACAATAACCAGGTAAAAAATTTCAACTAGAAAGTCATGTTTTCAACTTTTTCTTTAAGAAATATTAAGCATTATTAAGCATTTTCCGGCCAAGTGTACCGACTCCCTTCACTTATTCTTTTAAAGTGTCTATTAATTCCCATGAGCGGCAAAAGTTTATAGTAAAGAGAAGAAATTGAATCGAGTTAGAAACTAGTCTAGTGGAGCTAGTATATGTAGCAGAATGTGGTTAACTATTAAATTCATACAATGTTAATCGACTTGGTGCATATTGCTCTTCTCTAATTTCACAATAGCGCTAGTTATTGATCCAGTAATACATACTGGTAATGGAACGAAATTTAATCCCGAGTGCCATACGGATGGATTAGACCACCGCTTTCACCGATGGGTTAAGAAGATGATGAAGGATGCGAGAGTGAGAAACTTTTTCAATTTCGCTAATGCTCTCTAGAGTAAGGACGAGAAAAGGAGGAAGTGTGAGATAAGAGAAGAAAGTAGTTTAACTCTCCAATTTAATATAAATGTACGAACTATTATTTTCCTCTAAGAAATGGTATATTGGGTTTAGGCTTGCATGTTCAAAAGGGTATAGTCATGCAATTCAACTATGCTCATACTTTTTAAGGCTAGATTATTCCTACATTTAAATATATTAAAGTTCGTTGAAATGACTTAAGTAACAGTAATCTGATGAACCTTTCCAATCTCAATTTTTTAAAATAAGCTCTTCCAGTAAAGTTTATGATGCATGCTATGGCATTGTTTGTAAAATCGATATTGTGCGCCTCCCCATCGTCATGTCAGAAACAGGCAATTCCGCCTTGTCAGTAAGAGAAGTCCATCAGCCAGCACAACTACATTCATCATCTCCTCTTTTTAGACATTTCACTACGCGAGAAACGGTCGACAACGGATCAATTTTATAATACCAAGTTAATTTCATCCAACTCGTAGCTCCTCTGGGAGAAAGCTACAGATACATCTACAACTGTACAGCTTTTACCCTCTGCCTCATAAGCCCTTGTCTATTTACTCAAGACTTTCTCCATAGTCATAGTCATCCAAGATGTGTTCTATCCGATGATGATAGGATGGAACATCATAAGCCCTTGTCTATTTACCCAAGACTTTCTCCATAGTCATAGTCATCCAAGATGTGTTCTATCCGATGATGATAGGATGGAACATGGGCTGTGTTCACCATCCTAATACACTATCAAAAGAACATCTTCCTCGTCATCATAATAATAATAGTAATGTTCAATAACATGATGGAGAGAAGTACAGACACAAAATCATTTATCAGACAAGGCAGATTGACATTAGCCCCATTATATAGCCTCTGGATATTGCCATGATACAGATAGCTACAATTTAATGTCCAATCAAATAATGTTTCTCTTTCGAAACCCATACTCATTCTAGCAGTTGGAAAATATACTATCTAATTTTATTGAGAGATTTTAGAAAAGCTGGAAAACTCAATTAAGAGTTTTCATGCCAGTTATTAGTTATCCACTTATAAATCAGTTTTTACTAACTGAACACTACTAAAAACAAAAGAAAGTAGACAAAATGAGCCAATAGCTTTGTCAATAACGCACAACTAGACATATACAAAAGAATAACACGAGAAAGAAGTATATTTTTCACAAAAAAACTATTCCAGTCGGTTTAATTCGAGGGAAAGTGAAAAACAACAATGGAAAATAGTTATAAGCGTCATCAATAATTTGTCATTACGGCTATTCATTCACCAATTCCACTTGTCATTTGAATAACGCTCATAATCATATAAATCTACAACAATATAAATCTCCGTAAATCATTGAATCAGCATAAAATAATCTGTTTCCCTACTAGGAACCAAATCAACA
>JAHZMU010000845.1:0-12514 GCA_027743725.1 Rambutsinella grinnellia | reverse complement strand
TGACAACAACCGACTTCCTGGTACAATAATGTTCAACTAATGTTACTGTAAAGATAGCACAAACATCAAAAATGCACGTAAATAATCCCCCACCACTTATTTATTTTTTATCTAGCCCAAATCGTTATAAACAAAAGGGTGAATGAATGACAACTCAGCAGTTTGGAATTCACTTTTGCAAAAGTATAAACAAAGCAGAAGCCACAAAATTATCTGTGCAAATTAGTTGCAAACTGAGAATTCACAATTCACAAATATGTCCAAGTGGGCGCGGCGTGGAAATGTTAGAATTATAGTTTATCGAATTATTTCATAAGAGCAATGTAAATAAAACATTTTGTTTTTAGTTTGCCAAATGTAAACATAAATATTGTACAAGTGTTAAAAGGACAGCAACATCAGCTCCATTTACAAATCCTCGACTGAAATTGTAATGCTTTCACTTTCAAAATTGGACAATGTGGATCCTCCCGTTTGCAAATATTTAGGTTAGATGCTTGCCCCTTTCTACTAAATTCCTCCTTTCAATTAAGCTTTTCATTTACAATTGAAAAAATGCGAGTGTTCTCATCACACAAGTTTCCACTTTTAAAAAACATTCACTTTCACATGGAGCTTTACAAAACTCTTAAATTGTCAAATTATCATACAAATGTGTTATAATGAGAATCATTTTAAATATTCCATTTGAAACCTCAAAGCACCGAATTCATAATTACAGAAAAGTTCACACAATTTATGACATTTTCTAGCTGCACCCTAATCTTCTACATGGAAAGTGCTATTAATATTTCACGAATTGCTTAATTTTGCAAATACGCACATTTCCGGTTTTCTCACATCGACAGTTTCATTCATCACTTTGAGAAATCGGAAACTCTTTCAAATTGAAAAAGACCATTAGCTTCCATAATTTCCTCATAAATTATATAGTTAATTGAAAAGCTTTTCTCAAAGAAAATTACAGTTGAAAACACCCAATTTTTACAAGCTTATTAAAATACTTTATACGACAATTTTTATTTCCATGTGTTGACCTTAAGTAGGTTGACAAACCTGTCTTATGAAAAGTTATGCTTGTAAAGGGCCACTTTGAAAGATATAAAAGTACGCATAAATAATCCCGAAGCTATGTAACGTTGATATTTCTGCAAAAAATACAGAAATTTTTACAATCTCTTAGTTAATTATATGACCGGTTTGATCATATTTTAACATGTAGTTGACTTCATGGATCAATTAAGAATTTTATTAAAGAGAAGGTTGAAAACACGAAGGAATTTATTATCTGGCCATTCACCATAATTTTAAGATTGAATTACCGTTTCTCAATTAAGTTGACAAGTCATGTACAAATGGACTATAAAATTGCACTAAATTATCGAATCAGAAACCGCATACTTTTCTGCAAAAAATATCGCTACTCTCATCTATGCATATTTTACGTTTAATTGTCGATAAGTATCTCAAAATCTGAAAAGCTTAATGAATTTTGAAGAGCTTACTATCGATTGTTCCCATTTCTTTCTAGCTCACTTGCAATTACGTTATGCTAATTTCGTATTAATTCATGAGCCAACTTCTTATCCGCATTCAGACAAATATGGATTGAAATACTTCAACTTAAATCATAAAACTAAACATCTCCCAAAAATCATTTATGGAAGTTCAAGTTTCAAACAAAAGAGCAAATTGCCGGCGGATGGCAGTTATCCTTTTGGCGAAAAGAATGACACCACTTTGATTACAACTTACAAGACTTAAAACCAGGATATTAATGTGAACATCAAAATGAATTATATAAAGTGTTCAACTTGTATTGTGTTATGCGGCGACTTTTCGTGGGCGAGTGAATAACCAGAGGACAAAAGACTCTTAAAATATTCATACAAAAAGATTATATTTTATGTCCTTCTATAACAGTACACGAACAAAGGGTGCGATAATATTTTTTTGCACTTAAAAATACGACAGGATTTATTGGTAATATATTCATTAAATATTTTGCGAGTGAGTCAGTCTTACATCATTTTAACAAAGGGTGCGATAATATTTTTTTGCACTTAAAAATACGACAGGATTTATTGGTAATATATTCATTAAATATTTTGCGAGTGAGTCAGTCTTGCATCATTTGCACAAATGAATTCTGACAACTGAGAATCAGTCCAGCCTTTAACAATAGAAACGGGAGAGGGCCAAACAATCAGGAATAAATTGGGAGTCATTCAAGTGCAATGTCCCCATCTATTTTAACCTTCCTCGCCATTATCAATTCTGTCATCTTCTCCAATTTAGCGCAAGTAAATAAAATGGAGCGGTAATGGAAAAGTGATGAATGAATGACAAAATAATAGCAGAGAGGGTCAACGTTGTGAAGATGCTAATGCGATTGTGATTTGAATAATGAATTAGATATTTTTAAAGCAAGAGCAAATTCGAATTGACAGCGAAAAGACACGAGAAAAACGGATATTTTTTTACAGAATAATCTTTTACAAGAGAGCGGCTCCTTAACATCAGCCACTAATATAGTTGTAGGTCGCTGGGTCATGTAAGTCATGTAAGTCATTCTGCAAAATATATGTAATCATAAAATGACGACGCCAGCAAAAGAACACGCTCGTGTTTTCTCGGAATTGCGGTTCAACCCCGGCTTTACTAAAGGGCCATCAAACCTTTGGCCAAAATTGCAACCTTGTCAATGGAGATAATAAAAGCAGGAGTCAGCAACCATTGTAAATAGTTTAAACAGATAAAACAATAGCACTATAAAACTTACCCTTTATTCAGCCTTAAATGGATAAGTTAAAAAAAATAAAGTCCGACCAACGGAATAATAACAATCATACAAGGAGTTGGTGATATGATGCGACATTATAATCAAATGATTCTCTGTTTGACCGTGAAAAAGTGGTCAGCAATGATACATATCATTCACTGCCATACCGGTAGTAAAATGACAAGTTTAACTTGATTAAAATAAGTAGTTTCATGTTTTCCTTTTATTCTCCGCTTTTTCTTATTTACATTTTGCATAACTTGCCTCCTTTCATCCATACAAGTCAAACTGACTTTATTTCGAAAAAATGGGAGAGGAAAACACGAAAGAAAGATAAAAATTACTTTTAAAATAATGGCGTATTTTTGATATGTAATCAAGATGATGACACAGCGTCATTCTCGCCATATCTGGCAAACTAGATGGAAGCTTTTGAAGATTGTTTATCAAACCCTTTTTCAACCACGTGACGATACCAAAATGAATGAAACTTTTGAAACTCAAATAAAACGCAACTTCTAAATAAGTCCGTTCTAATTAAAAAGACACGTTTTCAAGTTCAAAATAATCACGATACCGAAAACGAGGATTCCGTCTCAGTTCTCAATTGCCATAATCATTCAAAACTGCAAACGCTTTCAGATATAATTACACAATAATAATCAGCTCCACATTTCAGTCCTGTCTGTGAAAATGAGTGGTTATTATGCACAATTTTCCCAATTTTCTGACCCTTTTCAGGTTTTTATTTGATTCTCAAGATCATCTTTTGATAACACTTGTATGAAATGATACAGATATTCCCATTTTTTATTAAGTGCTTACCGGTTTTTTAAAAATCCAGTTTTGCATTCTCTCCCCAGTCCCCTCTTAACAGTCAGGAGAAGACACTAAACTACATAATTTCATAATTGTAGAGGTAAATACCATCATTATTTTTAAATCTGCCATTCATTACTTAAAACTCTTCACTAAAGTTCATTGTGTCAGTAGAGATAGCAGATGTTTTGAATTGATAAGCTAAAATATTTTATTCATATTTAAAAAAGCTATGCATAATAAAGGTCAAATCATTCATATTTAAATCTTAGATTCAAAAAACCAATCATCTAGTTATGCTGCTTCACTACATTACGTGTTAAGTGTAATATCGCAGTTGCACGCAAAACACAAAAATCCACTTTTTGATGTCAAAAGGGCAGTATCTCCGGAAAAATTATTGTTTTCTTCAAGAGATGATGATGCAGAAGCTTCTTCGTGAAGTGCAACATGATACCTTTCAGCATGCATGGAGGTAGAAATGCTTCTGTATTCCAACTCACTCCTCACGCATTGCACTTTCCTCGCTTTAATGAGTTTTCCAGCTTTTGAATATTTATTACAAAATGCATTTTTTACATTAAAGCAGAGTTTATCGACAAACACAATTAATGCTAGTCGACAGTTGGATTGGAGAAACCAATTTAAGACTGTTCGAAACTCATTCGCTTGCACATCTCCGTACATATCAGCTATCTGTAGAGTAACGCATCTTTTTGTAGTAATGTGGGCAGTATCAAAGTATAATCATATCATATAAAATATGCATTTAAATTTCAAGTGCCACTAAAAAGTGAATGCGCTGAATTTTCATTACTGAAAATGATTCGAGAAATGCTTCTTAAATGTTTCTGAATACTTTCATTTCGAGAGGAATTTACGACAAAAATTGCATCACTTTTTAAAAGAGGAATTCACTTTAAACTTATAGATAAACAAATGCGTGGGGCTGAACTGAATTAACCATTACACGTGCACATTTATATGAAGTCGTAGGTTGCATCCGTAAAATATTCCGGGGTTGTTGCGTTCTCACTGAATCACTCACGAACTTATTCCAACCACTGGATTCTCTGGATTTTTAGAAATAAATATGTACTCCCATTTCGTTTTTAAAGTTTTCTATCTGAATACTCATTCACATGTCTGTCAGACTGGAGAAAGGTTGGAGCAATTAATAATGTTTATTAGGAAGTGACTCCTTTTAATTATTTTGATGGGATGATAGAGCACAGTCACAACTATGTCTTTCAAATTCTAGAAATTAGGAGGCGAAATCGTTATTTTTAGTACACAATAAATGCTTAATCCCTTCTGCCCATTTACGAATGGAATGCGGTTATTAAAATAATCTCTGAACACTGAATCGTCTCAATTCAAGCTCGACTCTCACCAAAACAATTTAAAGTAATGACTACAATTGAAATAAATTGTATTCACTATTCACTATATTTACAATAAAATTGAGAACATTTAACCAATTTTGTCAATTTAGCACCGACAATCTAGTCGAGTTTTACATGTGCGTAGCGCACTTTTTCATTGTCACACTAACGCTGGACTAAATATGGAAGCAATTCTACCAAAACCATTTTACCTGACTCTCCAAATGACTCTGTGTCTGTGTGTCGGCTCTTGTAAATGCACGCAGGTATGTAACATCGCACAAAATAGGAAAACAATAAAATATTATCTTGCTAAACTCGTACACGGCACAATTTATGTGAGTCAAAAAGAGCTGAATTTACGATATCCGTTTTTACTCTCCTAACCAACTATAGGCAGAAGAGATTTAGCGAATATATTTTATGTATGTGAGTCAAAAAGAGCTGAATTTACGATATCCGTTTTTACTCTCCTAACCAACTATAGGCAGAAGAGATTTAGCGAATATATCAAGCGAAAGGAGACTTGATGTTCGTTTCGAGAGAACAAGTGTAGAGTTAGTGGAGCGAGCTTTTGCCGGCATTAACAGATATCATGTCGCAAAATGACAAAAAGCCTTATATATTTGGACTCGACAATTTACAAACAAAGCAAGTACATTTTCTACCTTTTTCCCGTCCACCTGCTCTTTGTGTGATCTATCGGCTTAGAGAAAAATACAAGAATATTCACATTTTCAACTATCTTTTCCCTCTCCGGCCTAACTAGTATTAATGTGCACACAATTTCATACAACATTTATCTTCTCTTCCGTTTCTCGGCTAAAGCCGTAATAGAATTTCATCTTCTCCTTTTATATTCATTCATTTTTATTTATTGTGATAGGCTACATGTTCTACATAACATATCAAGATTAAATGGACATGGTCACTGCCTACACAAAAGCTGTTTTATTTAATACACAAAGTGCGCTTGTTTTACTACCCGATTTGATTAGACGTAATCAAATGATAAACTTTTGATTAGAGAAAGGGTCAAAGACACACGAAACTTGGAAGAGGATGACCAGCCATAAAATCGTACATGCAAAAATATGTAATTTAAAAACAATTGATATAATTTGGAGTATCAGATTTGGAACAGCTTCCTGCTTCCACCTTCATTGTTTCCAGTCGTGCAACTATTATTTGCAAACATGAATCATTGAACCCTAACCGTACTTTTTAAATTACCTTGCGACCGTTACAGTTAAAACAGACTCTATTTTGTCAATAAAAATAGGTACAAAGTTGCCGGCGCTCATGGCAAAATCTATCTCGAATCGGGACAATAGGAATGATATTGTGCTTTCTTTAAAACTCTACTTGTTCCATATTAACTCAAGTCAAACTTAATTACTTAACTTGTCAACTTTTTGTAGAATCAGTATTGTTTCAAGGGACTCTGTAATTACCTCTATTTGTAAAATAGGAGGTATACAACTCCTGTCAATTCTCCTTTTATGAGTACATTTAGCATAGATCTGTCTACTGTCTGATTGTCTGGCCATCAGTCATTCATACCTGTCATGCTTCATACAGTAAGTAGACAGCAGATTGATTTTTATTGTTTGGGCGAAAATTAGTTCCGTAAATTAAACTTGAAAAATCCATCTCTTTTTCTATTATTGAAACCTGAATAGCTAATACTATTCAGGCATACAATGCGTAATGAAAATGAAGTGGTTTCTCTCTGAACCTACTCCCCTCTTAGATTATTTTCTCTCTGCTCTAGAAAATTTGTGCATCCGTGATGATTCCCCTTCAATAGACTAGACAATCGATATTAGTCAATGAAACAGAAAATGATTGAATATTCTATCCCCGTCTCAACTCAAGTCTCAAATCAAACCTCTGCTTTTTTATTCCCTTTGATGCGTGATAGTCGATCAGCCTCCTCATCAATAAAACTGTCACATATGTGTGCTACCAAGCTACCATTTAGACTACGGAGGCACTACCTCCTTTTTCCACCCATTCGCCACTCGATTTTATTGTTGCAGCGGCTTGCTCTCTGGCTGTGATTGTGTGAATGGTTTCCCCACTTGATTGTCAGATTTACCAGTTACCTACATCCATCATGATATATATACAAGCAAAAATATCAGTACGAAACGGATATAGAACATTATCAAATATTTTAGAGTGCTTCCATAATATATTTTTATCAGCGACGGGTGACTGGTGCCTACAAANTTATTGTTGCAGCGGCTTGCTCTCTGGCTGTGATTGTGTGAATGGTTTCCCCACTTGATTGTCAGATTTACCAGTTACCTACATCCATCATGATATATATACAAGCAAAAATATCAGTACGAAACGGATATAGAACATTATCAAATATTTTAGAGTGCTTCCATAATATATTTTTATCAGCGACGGGTGACTGGTGCCTACAAACCACTTTTCCCTTTCCAATGACTTGACTGACCATTGACAGAGACCTGACTGCGGAAATCCATTTCGATTTTATCTTTCAAAATATATACAGTCCTTGTGAGTTAGATGTCGAGTGGGAATGCGATACCCAATTTATTTTGATTTAAACATGGAATGTGGGACACACTACAAATAGGTCTTCCACTCCAATTTCCACATAAAAAATTAAATGTGAACAAATAATAAGAGCAATTCATTTTACCCAACCTTTTTCTTGAGTGTTTATATTCATGAAAACTGAATTATAAACATTGTCGCTTTCATTATAATCTTATCAATTACTCTAAACTAGGCAAATATTAATCTTGGTGAGATTTATGGGTTGAAGAAAACATATTATAAGGGTCAAGCTTTTCTTATGGGAAGGACATGCAAGCAAGGAACTCTCAGCGGGGAAAAGGAAATACACACTTAATAGCCTTAACCTCTCTGTTGGGGGTCAAGTAAATTTCGCTCGGTGGGTCGCCAACCAAAGCTCTGGTAGACTGGACTTTCACGTAATCCCGTATGAAATTTTTATATGTCATGATTACACGAAATGCGTTGGCCAAAGTGCTGCAAAAAAACGGAACTGTTAACTGTTAAAACCCAACTTTTTACGATATGAATGGTTGTTGAACACAAACAGAAAAATGCTTTCAGGCAGTTCCAAATTATAAAAATTGCTACTGGTGTCATGCAAGAAGTGACCAACACATTAGTTACAAATTCTTTCATCTCCAGTTCCCTTTACCCGGAGGCGAAAAGGCGAGAGAAAAACAAAAGTCAAATGGGGATTTAGGTCAGTTGAACACGCAATGTGATGGAAGTCGGAATGCACTTTCATTTCATTACAGAAAACTGCCCACCACTATTTTACGTTTTGGGCGGGGTGATCAGGAACATCCCTGCTAATTGCTTTAATGAATTGTCTATATTTCATTTTCTATCGACATGAAAAGCAAAAGTTCTATCAGATTTTAGTAGTGTATCTATATACTCAAACTAATTACAAGAGGAAAGCTAGAAGCTGTAGTAAAATCATTAAAATGGAATTGAATTAGCCTTTTTTACATTTCCACTTAATTTATTAAGAAAAACCGGTATTTCTTTGCTGACATGAAATATCCCTTCCAATAAATAATTTGGTGGGTTGTTTCAGAAAAGTGAAGGGACACATGAGAAAAGGAATGCAGTGATTTCGAAAATAATTCTATTCCCAGTAGAGATTTTAGACCTTCGAAGGCAAAATGCAATTAGCACTGAAGTAGGCTGAGGCTAAGCGCTTTCCCTTACACGTTCTCTTCGCTGAAACAAAATATGTATCTTCATTCCTTTTTCTCCCACAGAAAAACCTTTTTGAAATCTAGTCAACGTGTGAAGAAAACCGCAATAATCAATAGTCAGACTGGATGGTAAATTTTTCACCAGCCAATAAAAGTTTGAAAAAAGATTAGTTTCAGGCACTTGTAAAATTTCAGAGAAATTGATCCTTCAACCCTTTTTCGCAAGTGCTTGTCAGACAGTTACACATTTGCAGACGCTGTAACTTGAAATGTGTGAAAAAAGAATGTCTGACAAATGATCGCAGGAAAAGTTGATATTTACGTTTGCAAACATAATATGCCAANCAATAATCAATAGTCAGACTGGATGGTAAATTTTTCACCAGCCAATAAAAGTTTGAAAAAAGATTAGTTTCAGGCACTTGTAAAATTTCAGAGAAATTGATCCTTCAACCCTTTTTCGCAAGTGCTTGTCAGACAGTTACACATTTGCAGACGCTGTAACTTGAAATGTGTGAAAAAAGAATGTCTGACAAATGATCGCAGGAAAAGTTGATATTTACGTTTGCAAACATAATATGCCAATATAAAACTGATACGTTCAAGTCTCAACCTCCCTTGAACAAACTGTAATTTCTTATCACGTTTTGATGACGCTCATTACGCACCTAAATAAATACACGCTTCCCTTAACGGTTCTCTATGCGAATTTAGTTGATTGAAACGTGCTCAGCTATTCACTCTATGATTACAGTCCTAAATGATAACGTGAAGTAAGTGAACTAGAAAAAAATTATTTCAATCGTGGCAAAGATTATCAGACCATGTAATGTCAAACTGGTATAGTGACTTCTCCATTGTCATTTCAATTTGTCAAAATTGATATGTCAGTTTTAGCTTTCATTAGACTCACGCCGATTTAATGTGTGGTTTTTTGTCTTTCAAGAAGTGGTATGTAAGTGCTTGGTTAATTTGGATTTTGGCTTGGCATGATTTCCAACATGTTTAAGAGCACCTGATTCATGTCAAAGAAAAATGATGCCAATCGTGAACAATTTTTCATCAAGGAGTACAAAAGTAAACCAATTTTAATCCAATAAAGTAAACTATTTTATCTGAGGGTTATCTTAAAATTCATTTCAATTTGTCAAAATTGATATGTCAGTTTTAGCTTTCATTAGACTCACGCCGATTTAATGTGCGGTTTTTTGTCTTTTAAGAAGTGGCATGTAGCTGCTTGGTTAATTTGGATTTTGGCTTGGCATGATTTCCAACATGTTCAAGAGCACCTGACTCGTGTCAAAGAAAAAGGATGCTAATCGTGAACAATTTTTCATCAAGGAGTACAAAAGTAAACCAATTTTAATCCAATAAAGTAAACGATTTATCTAAAGGTTATCTTAAAAGAGTTCAAAGGCAAGGGCGCTGGTTGCTCTAAATTGCAAACGGTTATTTACTCACCTTTACCTTTCAATGAAATTACGATTCAAAGGAAATATCATTTAATCCTTGAACTGGCAACTGAAAACATTTCCTCTTTAAAATATGACACAATCAGGTCTTTAGAAATTCAATAGATGCAATTGTTACGTGGAAGATGAGTTCAAAGTTGGAGTGGCGAGGTGAGATGTTTGATAAGCTGAGAGTACCGCTATTTTACATTTCACAATAGATACATAGTCCATTTCAAACTATTTCCTTTATCTACTACGCCCGTGAAAAACCCTTTATCTTTTGCCCGAACACTTTTCTTCTAAAGAATGTCAAATGCGAAAACTTTTGCCAAACATTTTTACTCCGAGAGAGTGATTAGCGCATGCAAACCCACCATCGCATTACATTAATCACAACGCAAACAAACGCATTTGCTAGCAATTTATTTAAAGTCCTTTCAAAGCTTATAGAGTAGCTGCATTTTTTGCACTTTGGAGCTCACTTATTACGCCAACTAGTCTGCCACACTCATTAAATTTGCTAATACGTTTAGTTTTTATTTGTCTTCTGATTTTTAACTCACATTAGCACTAATACCTGCAGTTTTGCAAGCTTGTCAGGGATATACATGCATAGTGAAATAATCAGCTTTTACTTTGCTAATCCATCACATTTATAAATTTCATCTAGTCTGCGCAAACGATTTAGGACACGAATTGCGACACGACAACAAAAATCTTTAAAGTCTTGATGCTTTTTTTGTCTTAGAGTTTGAGACGTGTAAAGTAGTTAAAATTCCATGAAGGATTTTAGCAGAAAAAAATATGTCATGCATACCATTATCTAATGTGTGGCAAAGCTGAAAAGGATTTTGAACTCTGCCCTGGAATTTGACTAAAGCGTGTGCAAAAAGCTTGTTTACTTCACAACTGGAAAGCTGCGTTTGTGTACAAAAAGTGCACATCCAAATATTTTGGCAACTCTTGAATTATTCTGCGTTTTAAATATATTTTTAAAGAGCTTTTGCACAACCAAAGCCAAAACATGAACCAAAGCATTAATTTGTCAAAGGTGAGTATTCAATATTCTTCACAGGTTTATGGTCAGGTGCTAATTTCAAACCATTATTGAATTACATTCTGTCATTTTCTTTCGGACAGCCAATTATAATATTTTGTGTTTATCATTCAAACTGATCAAATGACTTTTTCCAATACCTCCACATATGAACAAGCTAACAAGCAGGTCAGAAGGTCACTTTTTGAAGACTCTTCCTCGCGCTTTCTTACCTTCATAATTTAAAAGGACAATATGCTGTAATGAGGATCATGTCGTGTTTCTTGAGGGGTGAAAACAAAACTCGTAATAACAATCACATAAATATAGTATCATTGCGGTAATAATGTTCGTTTCACAACACTAATAGTCTTACAGAGGATTCGTAATATGCGTTAAGAAACTGTTATTTAACGAGGACGAAGCCCCGAACATATTTAATGCTTATTGTACAAACGTCTCTGTCTTTAAAACATTATTGTTTAAAAGCTTGACATTATGAAAGCCGTACATTATCTTCTCCATTTGGGTTCTCTCTCTTGAAACTTTTTTCAATCTCTGAGTTGTGTAATAATTGTGTACTCTTCAAATCTTAAAGCTACGGGAACACCACCTCAGGCCAACGTCAATAATGGTTAATGCGTTTGCTGAAAACAAGCATTACTTTCAATATTTTTCGATGACACGACAAGCGGACAAACGCATCCTTTCTACTTCATCATCTCTCTCACTCTCTTCCTGGAAGACACGCATAAATAATGTGGAGACAAGTGGAAGAGATGCGTAAGGTATTTCGCATTTTGAGACTCGCTCTAGGACACAAACATGATAACTGGCATGTCATCATCGTGGCATGTCTTAATGCAAACTTTAACTAGATATTTATTTATGTAGCGGATATTTATTTTAGTTTCAGAGGTTATGACGAGCCATTTCCTTTTTACCTGTGGGGTCACCCTGTAAAGCAAACAGTACGTGCATTCACTGCCATTCATCCACCGATAAAAACAATAACCATTCAATTAGTATTAGGGTTGGGGCGAAGAATCGAAAAAGATTTTATTGTTGGTACCGTCACGTAAAATAGAGAAGAAGATTGATTCATACGAGGAGAAAATTGATCTTATCTCGTGACATCGGTGAAGAGTGAAAATCCCACGTAGGCATGCACGTATCTACTATAATATAAGTAATAAATCCCGAAAAACATATTCTATTTATTATCGGCATTCTTTCCTATTCATACCCCACCACCCATACAATTAACATGGGCTATGATATACTAAAAAGTAAAA
>JAHZMU010000844.1:0-11688 GCA_027743725.1 Rambutsinella grinnellia | reverse complement strand
TGGCATTTTCTTATCCTTGCTTGGCACGCAAATCGGAGATGTAAGGAAGAATATGCGGGTTTTAGGTCGATTACTATTGTTTTAGTATAGATATTACTTCTCCCTCAATAAATAAGAGTCACTTGCCTTTCCAAAAGGAAATCTATTTTCTTAAGAAAAAGCAATGTCATTGACATATGGATTGGTTAAGGAAAAGGCGTAGAGGAGAGAAAAAAATGCTTTGAAAGCTGAAAAAAGTTTATGCTTAGGAGGAAATGTAATGGGAAGTGGAGTGAGATGGGAATGTAGAACTTACTTTGAATATATGAGCTATGTGCCATAAGGCCTGATCCTTCTAGTCGGCCAGAACCATTGTTCCGGTTGGATTTAAGACCGAAGAGGAGATTCCGCTGGCTTGTGACCTCCTCGGCTTCATCAGCAAATCGAACACGTGTTGGTAGGTGGGGCTTGTAGCTCCTCCTTCATTACGAAAAATTTAAATTAGCAAATATTCTACTTTACATAATCAGACAATGGGAAAGGGTTGAATTGCAGACTTTATTTACGTTTTTAACTGAATTCTAATTGAATTGAATTCTAACCTGGCCGCCTGTAAACTCGCTTCAATGCATGCACAAAGGCTGAACTAGATATTGAGTAAAGAGATTTTCCAAGAAATGGATTAGCTCATAAAATCATTGCATAATTAATTACTTTTATATAGACTTGGAGAATTTAAGTCATATCTTATAGGCTCATATCCCATACCAAAAGGAAAATAAAGAGTGGTATTGCCGCCAATAACGCCACAAATAAATTGCCCAAACTGTCTACACCAGTCATGTGTCACTGTTTCCCAATAACCGCTAATTTAGGTGGCACTCAGCCTACACGTAGCTAGAGAAGGTAGTGGGTGGTGTTGAGCAGAGTCCGCTCATCTTCACGAGCTGTAGACAACAAGTACTCTTGAGACGATTACTTAAGAGCAGCAACAGGAGCAGGTGAGGAGGCTGAAATATAGCAACAGTGTAAGAGCCTTTTGCTCCCTCTCCTCTCTCAATTTCAGCTGAAACTTTCTCCGAGTGGAAATCCGACTGTGAGTGAGATCGATCTCGTCCGGGGAGAAAAATAAGGCAAAACCCTTTTCCCTGACTTTCCATCCGAGATAGGAGGGAAAAAGAGCGCTGCTGGAGATGATGACGATACAAAATGTTCTTGCAAAGGTGAACTCTCTCTATACACCTGGAAAGATCTCGAAAGATGGAGATGGTCACTTTGTAGAGAGAAAAAAATGTTTTACGCTTTATGCTTCCAGAATGATGATGAAGCTCACGGTTCACACTGAAGAAAGCATTTTTAATCCACTCCACTCATCCATTCTATTCTAGCTTTTTTGCTTATCTTATCTTGCTGGAAATATATCACAAAAATACCTCTCACGACACCACTTGCTTCCCTTTATTATACAAAATGATAGTAGATTTTGTGAGCAAATTTTGTTTCCCGTCACAAATCACTTTGGGAAGAACAAGGAAAGGCTTTCCACGATTGTTTTCGTTTTTACTCTTTTTTTACCATCATCTTTATCATTTTTTTCTATCTTGTTCCGTATGATGGATTACCATTATGGAAGAAAAGGACATATCACGCGTACGACTTCACTTACTCCCACAAAAACAAGTTTTTATCTCGAGGAAACAGTAATAAAAGGAGTGACGGGGGAAGATCCCCATTTCACCATTTTAATACTTCCGTTACATCCTCCCGACGACGAAATAGGAAGAGCAAAAATTGAAAAAAGATAGCACGCTTCCAGCTCCACGTCGTCATCACCAAGCGCACACAAACGACTGTGTCAAGCTCACTTTCTCCCTCCGCCTTTTATTCAAAGGAAGAGCGTAGAAAGCTTCACAGCCTAATGGTTTTGCCTGGACCCGAACGAAAAGGAAAGTGTCAAGTTTTCCTCTGCTGACATTTTTTCTTTAGAAGGGACACCCACCAAGTAGGGAAAAGCTTAAAGTATGAAGCTCTGCTGGATTCCATTTCACAAAGTCAGAAAAAAATAAGCAGTGCCACTACCACATCTCCACTTGCACAGTCCATAGTAAACTGAGCTGAAAGTAAAGTTGGGCGAGCTTTCTCTTTCTCACTTGAGAAGAAAAACTCTCACTGCCCTTCTTTCTCCCAAGCAGGGNTTCTTTAGAAGGGACACCCACCAAGTAGGGAAAAGCTTAAAGTATGAAGCTCTGCTGGATTCCATTTCACAAAGTCAGAAAAAAATAAGCAGTGCCACTACCACATCTCCACTTGCACAGTCCATAGTAAACTGAGCTGAAAGTAAAGTTGGGCGAGCTTTCTCTTTCTCACTTGAGAAGAAAAACTCTCACTGCCCTTCTTTCTCCCAAGCAGGGAAAGGAGAAGAAGAAAATATGGGGAAATGGTTTATTTTTTCATACAAAAAGGCTATTAGGCCGTGCTGACGCTGCTTGCTTGCTGCATCAAATGGATTTATACGAGGATGCGGTATTTCTCCAAGTCTTCTGCTCAAGAAGGAGAAGAAAAATGGTTTTGTTTTCAACTCTTTTCTTTTTTATAGGGCTATATCGTAAGCCGATATTACATTTTGGTCTACAACACTACCCGTCTGATGGGAAGGATGACAGTAAACGTTTTTCATCTTCATATTATCATCATCGAACTTGTCAAAATGTGAGAGCGGCAAGGAGAACGAGACAACGAGAGAAAGATGAGGGGTTAGGGCAACAGACCAATTTCTTGTGGAAATTTTCTCTCTCTCTTCTCCAATTCACATGTCCATTCCAACTGGCTCCAGTGGGCTTAGATTGCCTCATCTTCTTGAGAGTGATCATCATCACAGACATCATGCATAAGGAATGTCAACCCGGGAATCGGATATGTGTTTTGAGGGTAATGTATGAAAACGGCTATTTATAACGGACATTCTCATCTCATATTTCACACAATTTTTCTCTCCTTTTCCTTTTTTCTTGGGATATGCGAAATACATTTTTTATTCAAGTGGGTTACGGGGTAAAATGGTTGAATTGGTTGTTGTACTCTTGAAGAAAAAAATTCTTCTATTACATCACCCAAGAATGGGCATAAGAAGAGTGTGGTGAGCGGTGAGCAAAGAATTGCTGGCTATGCCCTCTTCTTTAACTGGACGAGTGGGATCGATAAAGTAGTAAAAAGGCAGCGGGTCTTTTATATAATATGTCAGTTGTTGCCTTCCATACATACCGGAGGAGCAAAAGTGGTTGTGGACAAGGAACTGGAATTTTCTGAGCTGACTTCCTCTCCTCCTACACTGACTGAGTATGGGTCGGCATGCGTTTCCTCTCGAAGAAAAATTCAAGACTGTGTAAGTATAGTTTTGTTGAGATGCCGTTAAAAAAGTTAGATTTGGAAGGAGTGGAATAGAGGGAAAGAGGCAGACTATTTATTTACCCCGCGGAAAAGCCAGAATATATTATAAGTCTTGCAAATTGGAAAACTGTTCTTTATTTCCAGCCATTAAAGTATTCCAAGTAAAAATTATGAGCTTTAGTTGGAAAACTGTCTTAGCCAGAAATATGAGAAAAGAATAAGAGCAGAGCTCCTTAGTCTGGAATTTCCCCTGACTTTTTCCAGGAGAGTGTGGCTGATGGGCTGCTGCTTTGGAGAGAACGGAAATGGAAAAGAGCAAAGGTGTAGTGCGGTCTCCTCCACTCTAGAAAGTTGCGACAGAAACCTTTTTATTCGCAACTTCCAAGGGCGTCATTATAACATGAAAATAATAATAATAAATAATGAGATAGTTTATTTAAAATATATGGATGCGTTGCCCCGTTTTTTCCAATCTGTTTGTTTGAGCTGACAACTGAAATTAGGTTTTTTGCATGCGCAAGTCTCAAATTATGGCTTGTCAGAATAATAGATGTTCATCCAACGAGTACTACTGCAATGAAGCGAAAAAGTTTAAAGAACTCTTGTGGCTGTCCTTTTATGCTGGATGACTTTTTCCAGAAAATGTTATCTTTCGAGGAAGATAAAATTCTTGGCTTGGGAGGCAAGCCTTAATTGAGTTAGAGAATGGGATGGAAATTGGGCTAGAATTTGAATAAAGGATAGAGCCATTTTATTCCAGCTCTCATTAGTAGTTTCTCTCTGAACTCTTAACATATTCAATTAGTCAACTCTGAATGACTTTTGGATTGATGTTTGCTCTAGTGACATTTTACTTTCGGGATAAATGAAGAGTGACGAGAAGAGAACAAAGTGGGTAATCAGTTCTGAGAGACTGACTCAAGAGCACTTGAACAAGCTGATGAAATACTATTTCAGAAATAGTTTGATTCTAAAGATTAACATGATAATGGAAAGAGGCGATTTTCCAAAGTGCAAAGGCAAATCTTTTAATTATCCCATTTCGTAATGTCGCTCTCGATCCAACATTGAGGTTGGAGTGGCTCATCAACAAAGAAAAAGGTTTTTTGGTTGACATTGTCTAAAAAACTTTAACCACCTCAATGTTAAGGTTGCGTAAAAATTTGCAAAAAAGTAAAGCTCACACAATTCATCCAAAATATATATAAATTTAATGAGCCTTTTAATTTTCTCAGGGCAAATTATTCTTTTAAGTGGCATGGCTAATGTCAAGTTTAATCTTTAGCTCCATTTTGTCCCTTTTGGCACTTGCTCTATAATTGGGTGGGTGGTCTGCCATGCTAAAGTGCAATTATTTTCTTGTATGTGCGTCTCTCTACCTCCACCTCTTCCATGTAGTATTCCCATGCAGTTTCTTGAAAAATGGTTAGTAGTCATTACATGGCCATTGTAGAGTTGATTATGCCAATTTAGACTAGTGCTCTACTATCAACATTGCCCTCTTATATTACACGATAAGAAATTGCTGTTTCTCCCACACCAACACGAATACTTTAAGAGGAAAGGCCCGCACTCTACTTTACATCATACTCAATCACGTTCAGTTAAAATGTCACACATTTTTCATGCGTAAGCAGTTGAATTAGGTCTGATAAGGGTTAGAAAAAAGCCCCACTAGACCTGGCCAAAATGTCAATGTCATTCGTTGCTCTGTGGCTTCGCTCTTGCATGGCATCGCTCACTTGGAAAAATACTTAATTTCAGACCTTTCATATAAATCGTTCATCATCGAAAGGGAAGTTTCGTGTGGAGAGGTGAGTATAGACCTCTGCCAAAAAATTATGCCCAATAATGGTCATAAAAAGTGTAGCTTTGAAAGCACCTTTTAATGCTCTTTGCCTTACTTAGCAATTGCATAAGCTAAATAGCTTTTTTTTGCTAATTAGAAGAGAGGTTAATGTAATGTTGGGGTGGGAGGAAGCACGCAAAAACATTGACAAAGTTCCTGTTCAATAACCGCATATTTGAAAGGGCGAAATCTGTCCTACCAAAAAACGTTATTTTCCACTAAATGCGTATCGAAATGACCAAATACCGCAAAATTTGCCTTGACTAGTAAGGTATCTGCTTACTTATTACATAATTTACTTATTTTTGATTCCACTTTTTATATTGATTGAATGAGGACATTATTGAAGGTGTATTATGGGGTAAGCATCATGATTTATTGTCCAAGTGAGGATGACTAGTTGGTCAAGTACTCTCGCTCATTGCCCCATCGCGGTTTTTTGTCGAAAATAATCGCTGTCCCATTTTCCCTTTCATCCAGATAAATATTTTTTCAAATAGCTTATCGGAAAAACCATTGTCTTTGCTTGTCCCTCTGATACTAATTAGTGGTGTTATCGTCACCAAGCGGAAAATCACTTGGGCATTGAGGAAAATGATTGTCGATGATGAGTGATGAGGAACACGAGAAGAAGGGCAGATCAATTGAGGTTTCGCCAATAACAATCAAATTGTTTATTACTACAATTTTGCAAGATCTTCCATTACGAAACTGTTTTGAAAACTACTCAAGGCCAAAGCTGTCAACTCTCTTCCTATATATTTCTTGGAACACGTAATCCCATTGTCCACTTCTGGAATATCCGGTGACAGTTTTTCCTTTTTTGACAGAATTTTGAAAGGAATTCGAGTAATTGTTTCATTTTGAACAATCTCATCAGATAGTCATGACCTTGGCTAAAATCCATTAGCAATTGGCTTCATGCTCTTTGAGCAAACACAATCCATAAATGAGATATGTTTTCAATGCACTTCACCGTCTAGTGGTGGCTCTAGCATTGTTTTAAGGATTACTTCATTAACGATTCCTCCCCAGAAAAAAAATCGATGTACTTTATGACACAATAGTGATGATCAGTTAGTTGTTTTGTTTTGTAAAGTATCCTCATAGTCATCATTATTAGCATCCTCCTCTCATCATAATCCGTTTGAGAGGTACACACAAAGTAATTAGAGTCAAGAAGAAGTAAAATTACATAATGGTCACGGTTGAACTACATTGCGAATCGCTTTGGTGGCTATGAGTGTGCTACTTTTTCATATTTCTAGCTACTGTTTACCTTTTGCTGAAAAAGATTCACTTTTTTTGTCTTGTCATTATACTAATGTTATTATGCACTTGGTGCAATTAAGGTAGCAACTAGGTATAAGAATGAGAGTGTGAACTGACATGGGCTTCTAATTGTTTTCCGTATCCATCATCCTTCGTCACACTTGGATAGTGTTTGGATAGGGGTAGAAAATTTTATTCATTGGGATTTTTTATATATTCATCAATTTGGAGAGGGTGATGGTGAGCCGTTGACGTTTTTCCCTTTTAATTTCATTTTTCTTGGCCAAGGAGCAACAACATTCACTTGGGGTCCATTTACCTAGATAAAATTTTTATACTCTGGGAACTATCTCCTTTTGAGTCTAGAGCTCTGCTTAGAAATTCATAGCAGTTCATAGCAGTGGTGAGAGAGAGATCTTTGTTGGTGAATTCGTTTTGGGAAGAGAAGGATAAATGGAGAAGCCGACTCTGATATAATTTCAGAAAGAAAAATATTTGTGTTGGATATTGGCTCGTTTTTTTTAAGGATTTTTAGTTTCAATTGAGAGAAAATGGCGAATTCAGTATTCCAAGTGTGTTTGGTGTCGGTGCTAGTTTTAATATGTCAGATTGCAATTTGTGGAGGATCAATAGATGACGACCTCAGTATTACGTACAGCCAGAAAGTAGCGCTGGACAAGGTTTGTTTTTAAAATATTACCTAATTTGTGGTAGGTGGCTGACGTAATGAATTCTAAATGTTTGGATTGCTTTAGTTCCGGGAGATCATGGGCACCAGATTGCCACACGAATACATGAAAGAGGACATTTATCTTATTCGTTGGCTGAGAGCGCAAAATTTTGATCTGAAAAAAACGGAAGAAATGCTTTCGACTGTAAGAAATAAATAAATTTGTTAAAAGTTTTGATTCAGATGGCTAATTATCTGTTAATTAATTAATTGTTTAGAATTTAAAATGGCGAGAAGATAACAAAATGGACACGATCCATACAGAGGATTGGTCTGATATGGAGGCAGATTACCCCTACCACATCAACGGTTTTGACAAGCAGGGCCAACCTGTCATCACAGGAAACATTGGAGATTGGGATTTAAGACGGGCTTCCGTAACCGGTAGGATTCAGAGAGTTCTCAGATATCTTGATAAGGCCATGGATGAAGCAACCATCAAAATCAGAGAGATGCAAAAAGATGGAAAGAATGTATGTGAATTGCTTTCCTAAGCAAATACTATTATTTACGACCATATATCTCCCGGAAGTTCGCACAAGTCTTTGGCAGCTTCTTGGCATATCAAATAATAGCTTCAGATAGGATCGCTCTAGTCCTGAATATTATTTAAGTTGTCAACTGGAGCGTAACGAGTAATGATAAAAATGGCAAGGGTAGCTGTTTTTTTCATGCGAATTATTAATCTGATGATGTCAGCATTTTGCAATGAGAATTTTAAGAGACCATTTACCTGAATAATTTCCATTTCAGGTCACGAGGTTCGTATTTATCGTGAATTTGGACAATTTTAATCTCGCCCAGCATACGTGCGCACCTTGTAAGCAGCTAAATGAGCCTTGTTAAGCGTTAGCAATTTGATAATCAAATTTTATGTATTAGGTGCGGCAGGATTTCTCCAGTTTCTTCGCTCTTATGAAAACCATTTCCCAGGGTCTGCCGACCAAATCGTCATGATTAATGGTAATGCGATTACACGATTACAAAAGGCTTATCTTGTTTCGTTGTGATAAACGTACTAACTTAATTAAATTCTGTAGTGGCCCCACTCTTCGAGTTTGTCTTGAATGTGGTGAAGAACACAGTGAGCCCTCAGACCAGAGAAGCAATGAAAGTTTTTGGAAAGAACAAGCCAGTTTGGGAAAAGTACGTGCAGGAGTACATAGATAAGAACGAACTCACACCAGAGTTTGGAGGAATCAGAGATTCCTAGAAAAGTATTTACGCAAACCACTTTACTACAAACTATTTTTAAATACCATTTTTTTTAAAAAAAAGGACAAAATGAAACAAGTGATATTCTAGTTGGTAATAGTAGGGGTAGTCATTTTTAGCTTTAGTTGCACTTTTGTGGTCAAGTTTGGATGAGATAATTTAAAAACTTTTATGCATTTGTCATCGCTTATTTTTTGCCACTTTTATATTGAACGGGGATGGGTATTATTTAGTAAAATGCGCACAACTCATTAGTTTGTATTGGAAGTGATTACAAAACAAATAAATTATATGCTACGCTGAAAGAATTGAAGAGTTTTGTTTGGATTTTTTTATCATTCGATCTCTTACTGGACCTAGTCGATAATTCTAGCAATCTTCAAGAA
This sequence comes from Rambutsinella grinnellia, assembly GCA_027743725.1. NCBI lineage: Eukaryota > Metazoa > Arthropoda > Collembola > Entomobryomorpha > Entomobryidae > Rambutsinella > Rambutsinella grinnellia. The sequence goes on along the minus strand of JAHZMU010000844.1, from coordinate 2,870 downwards.
AGAGCATGATTGCTTCTGATAAGATCCGTCATCGTAAGTTGAGCATGTAGGCTTCCTTGTTACAGCAACCTTGAACAAATCTGAGCATACAAATAATAGTACGTTTTGTATACTATTTATTTATTCTGCACAAAAATAGAACTTGTGTAACAGTCACATTAAGACTAATTCAAAATTGAAAACCTATTCAATAATTATCATTATTATGGACTTTTACAACTTTTAGTACAGCAACCTATTCTGATTTTATAACAACTTATGAGCCAAATCAGTCATAAACTGTGTGGTTGGCGAGTTAGGAAAACCAGTAATAAAATTGCTTCCTTCATCACAGGTCTGTGCTAGATTCGGATCTATTGGAATTCTCCCCAGAAACGGTATCTTGAATTCAGTAGCAAGCGCTTCTCCGCCTCCACTTGTCTTGGGGAATATTTCGCTCGGAACCTTTAGGATAAACATTTAAGTCATGTTGAGATAAGTTGAAGTTGCATGTTTGTAAGCACTTGTTGAAAACCAACCTTGAATATTGCTCCATCAATATTGGCCTATATAATTTCAGAAGATACGTATGAAAAATCCCGGAATCAATTTGGGAAGAAATAGTTTGTATAGAAGAAAAACCTTTGAAAGGTAAGTGGCTATAGATAAATGCTCATCCGATGTTCCAGGTGGAGTGTCAATTAGTAAAACGTCAAGATTCGTCCCCCAATCCACCTCAGTTAAAAACTTGCTTAATTAAAGCTGTAAATACACACATCAGTTTATTAGAATGCTCAGTAATTTTAAAGTTGAGCTTTTAGGTTTAAGTATTTTTACCATTTTTACGTGGCCCTCTCCAAATTACAGCGGATTTTGGACTGTCTAACAAAAAGCCAACGGACATGACGCACAAATTGTCATCTACATACTGCAATTCAGTTGGAAACAAATCAAATCAACGAACTGTTATCCCACAACGATTTTAAAACGCTGCAAAAAAAATCAATAACGTACCACAGGGCTCCATCCAGATCCACTTTGATGAACCTTAAATATAAAACCCAAACCCACATTATTATTGTGTCTTGATATTCAAAACCCGCTTTTCTATTTCACATACAATTTCGCCTTCACATCCCATAATTCGAGGCACTGACGGACCACAAATGTCAATGTCTAGGAGTCCCACCTTCAGCACAAAATGACATAAAAATTATTCCACATTCCGCCACGATCACATAATAATAGTTAATTTTTGCTGAAACAATAACTCACATTAAGTTCATTCTTGGTAGCAAACGCCCTCGAAAGAAGAGTAGACACCGTGCTCTTTCCAACGCCACCCTTTCCAGAAAGAATCAAGTACTTCCTCTTCACACAACTTAATTTCCCCGCGATTACCGAAATAGCTATAAATCAAAAATTAGCATTCACCAACCACTCTTGTACTTTTCTTATAAATAATTAAAATGCTCTTAACCTGGATCGGGTAGGTTTGCTTCCCCACTGGAACAAATCTTTTGATTAGGGCAGCCCTCACAGGCAGACGCCTTCCCAGCGCTTTCACTCGCCGTTCCAGGACAATCTTTGAAAACATAATCAGGATTAAACTTTACTATTTGGACACACCTAAAATATTCTACTTACGTTCTGGCACATCCTCCATAATTAAAGTGGTTTTTAAAATCGAAAAATAACAACTTCCAAGAGCTCTTCAGAGAGCACAAGATGCAAACAAAAAGCACACAAGAAAGAAAAGTGCACGTTATCATCAGCTGCTTTTATACGTGCAATGCATGAGCATGCTCAGCGACGTTCCAACTTTTCACAACGCGTATGAAATTCAGTAGAAGTAGTAGGTGGAAATGGAGAACGAAAAATATCAGTTGAGCACGAAATGATTAATTTTTTAATGAGAAAGTTTGTGTTTTTCAGTAACAATTAATTAATTGTCCGGGGATTTGATAGTGCGATTAGGATAATTGAAGTATTGACGGTGGCGTCAGTGTCAGTGGTGATTTGGACGATTGAATTCGATAGGACGATAGGTAAGATTAATCGCTAAGTACTAACTAATCACTAATTAGGGAAAGTTGTCAAGTGACGAAATAATGGGCTGAGGGTCGGTTTAGTTGCAGTCGCATTTGTATATGCTCTGAAATCTTATTCCCAGCAATTTCATCATTGAAGAGTTATCAACCCAATTATAGTACATACAACGCACACTACCCAATTGTAATTGGTAGCTTATTCATTGGAAACTTATTTTGAAAACATTTTATACTTTTTTAGTCTCGAGAGGAAGAAGTCTACAGGAGAAGGTGACAAGATGATCTCATCCCAATTTTCCCGGATGTTTTCCGCCAACTCGAAACTCTTTGGTCGCTTGGTTCTCCCTCCCAACCAGTTTCTTTCAAGGGGTCTTGCAACTCAGTACAGTGGAGGTGGAGGATATCAGAACATCCCCTTCAAACTTGGTCCTCACGGAGAGCGAGGAGGCGGACATGTCCCTGGAACTTACAATGACCTCCCTGTTCCAAAAGGAGATTGGCTATTGGATTATAAAGAGAAGCAAGGAAAGCGCAACAGACACTTGGCCGTTGGAGTTACATGGTTCATCTTTACCATTTATATGGTCCGGAAGTTGGTTGATTTCAATGCAGGCATTCCACCCTTGGACGATGATGATTTGTGCTCGGAGCTGATTAGTCAAATCGAGCCAGAGCCGAAGCCTGAGCCGGCCACGGTGATATGCGACTGTGAGGATCCAACCCCGACTCCGACTCCGAAAAAGTGAAGAAATGCGTATTCTATTCTTCTTTTAGAAGAATTTCATTTTTATATTCAATAAATTACAAACTTTTTGTTATATCAGTATCGGTTTGTCATTT